>APFE030895525.1:220633-264663 GCA_000404065.3 Pinus taeda
TATTATTAAGAGCTAATAATATTCGACTGTTCTATTTTTAGCCTAGCAGTCTAAAAATAGACTCCGCCCATATGTCTAAAAATGGAGGTCCATATATTTTTACCAACTTGACCAATCATCCACAAATATCATCCTGCAACTCATAGACCATGATCCATATGTCTAAAAATAGACATAGTCTAAAAAGAAACTTGCGCCAAAAATAACCTGCGGGCCGACTTAGTGAAGGCGACTTCTTTCTACTAAGCTCCATCATCTTGTTGCATTCTCAACAATTAAGGAGATAATATTTGATCCTCAAGTTAAATTGATGATGTGGCTCTCCAACTAAAAGTTGAATGGGATTTTTTCTAAAAATAGAAAAAATCAATTCTGGCGAATTTATGAAAAATAGGATCCAAAGAATCCTTCGCATATCATAAACTATGATATATGTGTAAAATAAGAAAGAGGTTTTTTTAAATGGGTTTTTTAAAAACAAAAAACTCTTTTGTTTTCAAAAATTCATTTCCAACTATTAAGAAATAGTTCCCAAAGTTGATGGCTAAAACAAGAAAAAACGAAGTAAAATAGAGTGTTGCCATTTGATTTTTCAGCGCCACCATTTTAATTTTTTTAAACCAGTGCTGACAAATTATCTGTTAGTGTCGCTAATTTTTTTATGGAATATTTTAAACAACTTCTCCAAGCCATTACCCTTGAAGTCTTTATCATGAAACTAAATTGTGATAACAACTAGCTCTAACTCACCTTGAGAGGCAACAAGAACCCCGTAGACCAAGTGCCTAGTTATTGGGTGGCTCCAAAACTCTGAAAACCAACAACAGGAGCCTAATGCCACTGAAAACCAAGCCCAAACTGAAAATTGAATTCTGAAAATATTGCTACTGTAAATCCAAAATTGAAAATTGTTGAAACGATGCTTGAAAAATGAGCTTTAACAAGAAAAAATTATTCTACTATAAGCTAATGAAAATGAATTCTATATTAAGTGATTTCAAAATCCCAATGCAACCATGTAAGTAAATGGTCACTTAATTGGTTATGCTTTCACTCCTTTCAAATAAAAGGAAATCCTTTAAAAATAACAACCCATCATACCATCTGAGACTGTCCCCTTTGATCATGAAAATTGTAAGACTCATTTCCTCTGATGATTCGAAAAAAAATGCAAAAGAGTCCTTGAGAGCATGAGAAAATATCTCTTGTTGATTAGCAAGAAGAAAATAGTAACCATGATCTCGATTCTCTAGATTCTACTCCTTGTTCCATTTCATTAGGCTTTTCATTATAAACTTTGTGATCATTCCCAAATGAGAAAGAAATAGTATGCTTATCATATTCCTCATCTATAAAGAAATAATTTGAATATTTTTTGAAATCCTCAAAAGGAAGGGCCTCATTATGTATAGCAAAAAATTCTACCATAAACCCTTCATGTGATTCAACATGAATATAATCTTGATTCTATAAACTCTCAAAATTTAACTCCTAAGAGGGTGTAAAATCTTGAACAATTTCTTCACTTTCCAAGGGATCTAAAATAATTTGTTTTTCTTCAATAACTGATTCAGAAGATAAAATAACTGTGGAAAATATCGATTGACTAACATTATCTTTTACTTGGTCTATTAAGGTTTGACAAGACCGTTGAAAATTTTCATCATTCTTAGGGGATGGAAGATGAATCTGAATGCTAAGGTCCTTATTTTCCTCATTTTTAACCAAAGAAGAAAATATTGTATGTTGGGAATATCTTTGAATATCATGGCACTTGTCATCTAATATATCTTCCTAATAACGAAAAGGACTTTCATATAATGTTTCTTGAATTTCTTCATCCATAAACTCTTCATCACCATACAAATTTTCAAGATGCTGAATGAACATTTCAACATGTTCACAACGTTTTTTAATAGGAAATAAAGAAGGATAATGTTCTCTATATTTTTCAAAAAATATTTTATGAAAATATTTTAAGGAATAAAGACTAGCAGGTGGTAATTTTTCATACCAAGGTCTTGCATTTTCTTCCAAAGTAACCATGAACATTTTCATTAATAGTCTTCATGATAAACCTTTAGCTTACGTGTATGCATATGAAAATTGATTAGATGTAAAGAAACATCATCACCTTCTGTGTCTTTCAATCTGGGCATATATGTTTGCCAATCTATATGAGGAAGACAATTTGGAAAACGAGGAATTAGAGAGTGATTCATAGCAGCATACCTCACAGATTTTGGATTCATCTTGATCCAGTGAAGTCACCAATGATACTTTGATTTCTAGATCTTGTTGATAATGGAGTCTCTAAGTGAATGATGTGCAACCTTTTTGTGTCTATCCTTTTTTCACCATCAGAGAGAAGATCTGTTCACACTCATTCTTCCAAGATATTGACTTGAAGCTTCACGTCCTTGGCGACGATGCCAAAATGTTATCGCTCAAAATTTCACCAGGAAATTATGGTGAAAACTCTAAGGTAAACTATAACCATTTTGGGATTGAAAGCTGGCCCTTTCAATCTAGAGAGGGATCTCTCTCTGATTATGCTACTCAAATTCACTACAACAATAGATCATTCATATGCTCAGTGGACAAATATTTAACTAGGATGGGAGTTTGAAAAGGGTTTGGTTGGGATATGGAGTCAAACAAGCTGAGAGTTAATGGAAACTAACAAGAAACTGGCTAGGAAGTAAGCATATCTCAAAGGCAAGGTAGACACATTTTCTTAGACACTTCATTTGTTGTTGTAGCTAAAGGTTTAAAGGAGAAAATAGTCCACTACAATTAGGCATATAATATGAATCCAAAAACAACTTTAGGGGGCAGAGGTGACAAGAATTTGAATATATGAAGAAAATCATCTACAATGAATTCTAATTCATTTACTTTTACTCAAATAATGAAGATAAACATCAAATGGATTACAAATAAGGAAACATAATCACATGTAGGAGAAAAATAGACTAAGAAAGAATGAAACATGAACCTATGATATGAAAAAAATTTGTTCTCTATCTTGAATAACTCTTATTAATCTCAAACAAAGTCTGATACACAAAGGCCAAGGAGTCCTTTTCTTAGGACCAAACCTCTAGTTCATTTTCATAAACAAATTTATATAAAATTATGTTCTTATCAAGATCCAAATATAATGGATCTCAAACCTCTTCATCCATATTTAGCTTACTAAATCAAATAATCAAGGAGATAAGATTTGATCCTCAAATCAAACTGATGAGGTGGCCCTCCAATTGAAAGTTGATTGGGTGTTTTTCTAAAAAAAAAAAAAAAAAAAAAAAAAAATAAAAAAAAATTGGCAAATTTATGAAAAATAAGCTCAAAAATATCCTTCGTATATCCTAAACCATGATATTATGTAAAAAATAAAAGATGTTTTTGTTAACAGATCTGTTCCCAACAAAAACTTGTTTTGGTTTACAAAAGTTCATTTCCAACTATTCAGAAATTGTGCCCAAAGGTGATGACTAAAACAGGAAAAAACTGAGTAAAATAAGGTGATTCCATTTGATTTGTCAGTGCCATCATTTAAAAAATTGTAAACCAGTGCTGAAAAATTATTTGTCAGTGTGACTGGATGTTCGGTGAAATATTTCAAACAAATGCTCCAATCCATTAATCCTGAAGTCTTTATCATGAAACTAAACTATGATAACATAACTTACGAGCAACTATGGATGATTCAATCTATTACCCGCTGGTTTTCTAAATCTCTTGGTTTACTTCCTGTCGCTTCCTTTCTTCCACATAAGTAATCCAAGAAAGAGACAATTAGTTGTGGTGTCTTAGTTTCTACAATGGAAGATTTGGTCACCACTACCCTTGATGATTTAGCTATCTCACTTGGAAAATATATCCTTCAAGGGGGCACTCCACTACCTAGGGCCATAAACCTGGAGGGGGATGGGGAATGCTTTTATTTTTAACACGGCGAACAACCAAGAGAATGAACAATTAGATTATAACAAAAATCTAAACGGTGAAGGTGAAGAGCCTCTAGAATGGAAAAGTGGAGAGGAAGAGGAAAATGAAGACATGATCAATGACTAATTGGATTGGATGGCCCAAGGGCATCTTACTCTTCTGAGAAATCTGCATCACTTACTAAAGTACCCGGAAATGTTGCTTACAAAGTATGATCAGGAAATAAAGGGAAGGTCAAGGATCACATTGACGACTTCTACTTACTTCTAAGGATGGTTGAGATACGTTATGATGATGTTGCCTGTAGATTATTTCCATTTACTCTTGAAGGTAGAGCATTAGTTTTGTACCATAACCTTCCATCAAATTAAATCCATAGTTGGAGAGAGTTCAAAAGATTATTCTTAGAAAAAAGAAATTGATAAAACTCTCGCCATGTTACTCAAAGAACTTGAAAATATTAAGATGGGGGGATAAAGAAAAGGTTAAAGATTTTAATAAGATATTTACTCATATCTTGAATGAATTTTCCAGCGATGTGCAACCTCATGATTCGATTACTAAGTAATATTACACTCTTGCCTTTCCCACTAACATTTTTGATTTTGTTAAAAGATATACAAAGGAAACATTAGCTCTTAAATTTACAGAAGCAGTATCCATTGAAAAGGACTTAAGGTCTATTGCGATGATTGTTAATTAGAAAGACTCAAAAGACTCCAAGGACACTGGGAAAAATTCAAAAGCCTCTTCTGCTGAAACAAAAGAGAAGGATCCTTTTGATATGGATAACTTGACTAAGTCCTTGAAGTTGTTTGTCAGCGAAGTAACTAAGCTCAAGAAAGTCAAGTGAGGCTTCTACTAGTAATAATTCCTTCAAACAATATTTAAATAAGAACAAAAAGAAACCTATCAAGTATGCACAAAGCTCTAATGTATTTACCATTGAGAGCTTGGTCATGGATAATTATTGCACATTTCATTAAGAAGTGAATTCAGAGGAAACATGGCCTCAATGGAAACATAACATGAAAGTTGTGGTTGCTAATGTTATAGAAACTTTGACAACAGAAGAGCAGTTAGAGCAGATGCAAGAAGTTGGTGAACCAACCTCCATGGAGGAAAATACAAGTGTTGGTGATTTAATCCTCACTTTTTATCTTATCATGAACAATGATCAATAAGGTGTTGGTGAGGCCCCATTGAGTGAAGATCTTCCACAACAACCAACTAAGAAATACAATTTGAGGAGCAAAGGATCAATGCCTAAGCAAGATGTAAGGAAAAAGTTATTGAGAAAAAAATTACATTTGAATAATCCTGCTTGGGGAACACAAGCTAAAACCAGGAGCATGTCGCCTCCTAAGAGTACTTCCACAAGTAGCAATAACAATTTCGTCACTCCCGAGGTAACAAATAAAGTGACACCACCTACCACTTTACACACCCTACCCAATATGAAGACATAGATTATAATGTTCTTGAAGATATGAAGAAAACATGTGGTAATATGTCTATATTTGAGCTAGCAATGCTGGCAGGGCAACATCAGTTGATCATCCAAGCATTTGCACCTTAGCCTATGTCAAGTAGAATAGTTTTTTCTTCCCAAAAATCATCCCATAAGTTTTATACTATTTTCGAATCAGTTGTTAATGAAACTAATGTAAATTCTAGATCTACTTGCTCCCCTTTCTTTTAACTTTTGATATTTTCAATTATAATGTCCATAATTTCCTATTTGATTCTGATGCATCTACAAGTGCCATGCCTTTATCTATTGCAAAGAAAATAAATGTGAAATGGTAAAAGATTGACATCAAAATGATACAATTAGATATATCTTTAATGCAGGAAATTGGTGAGCTTAACAATATTATAATTCCTTTATCATCAAATCAAAGAGTTCACTAACGTATTGATATTGTCATTGTGGACATTCCGAAAGCTTATGGTTTGCTTTTAAGCAGAGATTGGTTTATCAAGTTTCAAGAATATTTTGACATTGTCTAGTCACATTTGTGGCTTCCTTATAAGGGCAATAATAATCTACTTGAGTGAAGATTTAACCTTTCATGAAACATAAAGTAAAGATACTTGAAGCTCCTAATGATCCAATTAGCTATGCACAATTAATTTTTGGAAATTGTCTTTTATAAGTTGATCGTGGAGATTATATTGTGCAACCATCCCCTGTAGCACTAGATACACAGTTGGAAATCCTTCCTTGAAATCCAACTAGTACTAATGAATTTTGTAACATAGATGTAAATATTACTAGATTAGGAACTAACCTTGTTGTTGCTAACATTTGGACTTTATATTTTGATGGGTTAAAAACATAGGAGGGTTCTAAAGCTAGTTATATGTTGATTGACCCTCAAAAAACAAATATTTGATCTCGTGTTAATTGGAATTCAAGTGCACAAATAACATTGTTGAATAGGAAGCACTCATGTTCAGATTAAATAAAATCATATACCTCAAGGTGTAGATGTTAAAGGTAATAGGTGACTCAAACATTGTCACATGATAGGTACAAAATACTATTCATTATGTGTCACCTAATTTGAAAAATTACTAGCAGGAGGTATGACATCTTATTTCTTTATTTCTAGCTCTCAATATGATATGAATTAGATTATTATAGTTTTTTTATCCATCTCAATCCATTTGGAGTGGAAAAAGTGGAGGAATCAACTCACAGGACCGTTTTTATTGGCGAGCCCTAGTTTGGAAAAACGGGGTCTGGAACCTTCTGGGAGCATTTTGAGGCATCAAACAACATTGTGGGGGTAAACAATTATATCTTTAGCATGCACCTTTCCATGCTATTCTAGACACAGATACCTTTCCATCATCACAAGAAGCACATTAATCAGAGTTCGTATGCAAAAGTTATGCCACTCAGAAGTTGACCTTCTTGTTTTCACACCTATAGTTTAGGAGGATGTCATGTCAACCCCCATTATTTATGGAAAAGGAGCTAGCCACGTGTTTGTGATGTAAAAGAGACTAGAAGGGTCTATTTTGTAATTCTAGTTAGGAGTTTATGTAGTCAAACTTAACCACTAGTAGGCTATCAGGTTGTGTTATAACCATGCCACCAGGAGGAAGAGTCATTCCATTCTTTCAAGAGAATTTTGTTCTATAGCTAAGAAAAGATATCCAGGAGAGATAGGAGGTAGAGCATACAAAGAGGATATGTGCCCTATAGTAGCCCATGGGCCACATGCATTACTTCCTTGTACCTGTATCTATATTTCCAGACAAAGAAAGAGAGCGAAGCAACCTCAAGTTCCAGCTGGGTTTTCTCCCAAAAGGGTTTCCCAAAGAGCATATCTTATGTCTTATGTGTGTGTGAGCTTATTTTGTCATTCTCTACTTTTATGCATAATTTATATTCACATGCATGCACTAATTGCAGTTAAATCCACAGATCTTAAAATTGTAATAGTGTAAAATTTCAGTGTTTTAATATATTATTATCAAATCTATTGCGGCGAATTGTCCAGTGGAATATCCATGACAATTTATAGATCACAATATTAATTTTATTCCTAGGAATCACAATGCAACCAAAAAACACATTAGTTAATGCTGTTACTAGGTTATCACCACTTAGAGATGGCTTTTCCATTGATATTATTTATAATCCATATGTCCTTGATAATGTCACTAACTTTCACTTTTTCAATGATGACCAACATATACTAGATGTTGATGTTTTTAAAGATGCAGAAATAGATCAAGATGAGTACGATTATAGAGGAAGATGAGCACAAAATATTTTTTTGGCGGTCATCTCAAGCACATAAAAGGAACCCTGTGCCTAAGGGTGCAATCTTTTAATAAAATCTTTATGACCTACAAAACAACTTTAAGGTTCCAATCAATTCAAAGACCCACATTTCCACCTTGTCACATGAACAAGTTAACTTGGGTACCAAGGAATATTTGAAATATGTGAATCTTGGTACATGTTATTCTCCCCAAGAGTGACAAGCCTTTGTTTGTCTCTTCAAACAATACGAAGATGTGTTCGCATGGACCTATGATGATTTGAAAAATTATGACATTATCTAGCATGTGATTCCTATCAAGGAAGGGGTAAATCCATTTCAACAACAATTAAGAAAACTTCATCCTATGCTTGAACCCCTTATTTGTAAATAATTAAAAAAATTGTTGGATGCTCAGATCATATTTAAAGTTCGCAATTCTACTGGGTATCAAATTTGGTTCTTGTTAGAAAGAAGTCTGGAGAGATATGCTTATGTGTTTATTTCCGCAACCTTAAATAGGCTTCAGATAAAGATAATTACATGATGCAATCTATGGAGTAGATACTCCAAACGGCGTCTGGGTTAGAGATGTTCTCGCTATTAGTCATATTTTCTAGATATAACCAAGTTCTAGTAGTAGAACTAGATAGATTAAAAGCTACATTCATGACTAAAAGAGGTACATTTTTGTTTCAAAATATTCCATTTGGACTCATAAATGTTGGTGCTACCTTTCAACAGACCATGGACACCGTGTTTCGTGCTTTGAGCAGGCAAAGTGTGGTCGTTTACTTGGAAGATGTTACAATATTTTCAACGAAATGATCTGATCACATCTATCAACTAAGGCAATTTTTTGAGTGATACCATAAATATGGTATATCTTTAAATCCTAAGAAGAGAATCTTCCAAGTGTTTGAGGGAAACCTCTTGGGACACATTATAGCCAAGAGTGGAATTAAAGCAAACCGAGGACAGGTCAAGACTATTGCTCAGGTTTCCTTTCCTGTGAATAGGAAATCCATGTAATCCTTCTTGGGGAAAATTAACTTCCTCCCGAAATTCATCTCGGATTATGTGTAGATTGTTAAACCATTATAAGGGATGTTCAAGAAGGATGTAGTTTACAAGTGGGACCAAAGGGAGAAAGATGCCTTCACATATATTAAACAAGTAATTAGCAATGCCCCAACATTGTATAGTCCAAATTTTAATAAGGATTTCTTGTTGTATACAATCGCTTATGACACATCTATTGCAGTTATTCTTACTCAGAGATACAATCAAGGAAATGAGGGACCCATATCATTTATGAGTGCTAGTCTTCAAGGATCAGAATTGAACTACCCAACCATAGATAAATAAGCCTATGCAGTATACAATGCAGTGAAGCACTTTAGGCCTTACCTCTTGAAAACCCATGTTATTGTCTTTGTGCCTCACCCAGTGGTTAGATCCCTCTTCAATCAACAAGAGTTGGGTGAGAGGAGGGAAAAATAGATGACAATCCTTTAAGAATATGATTTAGAATTCAAGCCAATTCATACAATAAAAGGCCAAGGTCTTTATCAACTTGTAGTAGAAGTAGTAAACTCGCCAAAAGAGGATTCTTTTGGATGGGAAAAAGAAAATGAAATGTAAAGCATTGAGAAATATACCCTACAAATGCAACCATGTCTTGGTATACTGACGTGCGCAATTTCTAGAGCAAGGGACCTTTCCCTCGCATTTGTCACCCAAATAGAAAAGGGAAATTTGAATTAAATCTTTATCATTTCAGCTTATACATGGTGTTCTTTTCTAGAATCACCACAATGGTGTCTTGCTCAGATGCTTGGAAGTGAAATATTTGGAAAGGGTATTGAAAGACTTTAATGATGGGACAATTGGTGAGAATTATGCAGGTGATATTACTGCTCATAAAGTCATGTTGGTTGGTTATTATTAGCCTACGATATTTAAGGATGCACATTCCCACACCTGTAAGTGTCCTATATGTCAAAGATTTGTTGATTGAGATAAGAAGTCAGTGGCCCCATGGTAGCCCATTGTTTTTGAAGAACCATTTCAATAATGGGATTGGATGTTGTTGGTGAAATTTTTCCACATTCATCAAAGAAACACTGATATATCTTAACTGTGATAGATTAATTTACTTGGTGGGCTGAAGAAACTCCATTGAAATAAGTGAACGAGCAAGAATTCATTCACTTCCTCAAGCATAATATTAATATCAGGTTTGGCATTCCCATGTCACTTGCTTTTGATAATGCAACATACTTCTCATCACAAAAACTTTATTATTTTGCTTTGGAGAATAATATTATTTTAAAGCATTCATCTAATTAATACCCTCAGGGAAACAGTTTAGTTGAGTATACTAATAAGAATTTAATTCATATCACAAATAAAATCGTTTTCTGTAAGCAAAGTAACTAGAATAATGCATTGGTGAATGCTTTGTGGGTAGATTGTGTCACACCAAAACCCTCTCTGAAGACATCTTCTTACTTCCTCTTGTACAGAGAAGAAGTTATCCTTCCTCTGAACTTATACCTCCTAGCCTTACACTCTCGCAAGAACCTTGAGGTAAATCGTGTCTTGTTTTTCAAAGTAAGATAGAGACCCTTCTCAAGCTAGAGGAAGAAAGGTGAAAAACAAAGTAAAATTTTGCTATGCATGAAAATCGTATCAAGCATTTTTCATAAGAAATTTGTGGGGAATAAGGAGTTCAGTGTGGGAGACCTAGCATTGGAGTGCGATAAGGCCCATGAAGAGAAAGGTAAACACACCAAATTTCAATCCCTATGGATCATATCTTTTGTTGTTCATGACAAAATTGGCCACCATACTTATCACCTCAAATTATTGGATGGGAAGATGGACTCTCTTCCTATTGATGGCCAAGATATTAAGCGTTATTTCCAGTAGCAGCCTCAGGGTTGTTGTTTCTTCCTATGTTGATGCGTCTTTTTTTCTGGTAATGTTCCCATTTTTTATGTTTTCTCTTGATTTTTCATTCTCGTTGTGTTTATGTAAATAAAACCTTGTGTGAAAGTGTTTTCTTGGTTCTAACCAATGTGGCAAAAGTTTTAAAGGGATTTGTGATGTGCAATAACACTTGGTTAACATTTGGTCCCTCTTCTTGCTTGAGTGTAATATCTTTAAGGCAATGATGTATGCATGGAAAATATGTTCTGTTTGAATAGAAATTTGTAAGAAAAACCATGATGCCCGTACCTATTCTTGAATATTCATGTTGGCATTATGGTACATGTGTTGTCCTTGATGGCAACCCACATACAGGTTTGTTCAAAAATGATAAAGTGATTTATGATGGAAACTCACATTGTAATAGGTCTATTCATAGGTAAAAAAGTAATGGCACAAAAGAACAGGATGATGGGACAAAGGATTACAGATCAGAATCAAGAAATTGAGGAAATAGAATGTTTTAAGTTGTATACATTGGTTAACCTAGTACAAGTCACATATACATGCAGATACTCAACACAAAAGGTGCGTATATGTATGCATGCAGTTTCATAGAAGGAAAAGCATGTATCGGATGGAAAATTAAGGTTAAAGAATACCAAGGGTCCAAACCATGGTATTAGCCCACAATATTGAGGGTAGTAACAGCTACTTGATCTCGTCTAAGAATACCATAGGTTCTAAGTGTTGTTTTGGTGCATGGTATTAACAAAGGCTCTAGTATATAAGGAGGAGAAGATCAAAGTGCTGAGTGTGCAAGTGAAAGGGTTTTTCATGAATACTTCTATCTAAAGTATATTTTATCTTGTAAGGTCTATGGTTATGATATAGATCTGAAATATCTTGTGCACCTTTGGGTACAATGTTGGATCAGGATCATGAGACCTAAAATGAATTATCATTGTATCATCTGCTAATGGATGGGCTAGATCTGAATGCTAACACATGTTTTATCCTTTAAATGATATGATCTGGGTATATCTGAAGTCTTGAAAAGCTGCAAAGTTATTATTTGCATATCTATATGTAGGTTTGCCTCAGTGAAGGTGCGTATACACGCAGATTCGGCACTTCCAAGAAGTGTATGCAGAGGAAGGGTTTGTTGTTTAGAAATGACTGATATATCTAATCAGTGCTACTGTTTTACTATTTTTTTTCAATTATGTCTTCATCAGATATGAAGTAAAACTAATTGTTTAAGCCGATTGAGTCTAGTTGACTAGTTGATTGAGTAAGAAGGGTGATCTCTGCTGCTATCTATTTAGAACTCTGTAACATGATAGTAGGTATTTAGAATGTCTTTAGGTTGTACAATTTTTAGTTCAGAAGTTTTATGATTTAGTATCTTTAGAGGTATACACAGGTTGGGTAACAGAAAGTAGTGTATACATGCAAGTTGACTTCATTGAAGTAGTGTATACATTCTGACATATGATTTTTGAGGTTGTAGTTGGTTCTATTTGTTGATGTAGTGTTCTAGTTTCATCTCTGTGTTTTGGTGACAATGATATGACTATTCAGATTGACTGATTTTTGATAGATATAGTTGTATTTGATGGTTGTATTGCAGTTGTTAGAGTCGGTCTTGTCAGTCCTCCGTCAGAGATCAAAACTCTTTCTGCATTTCATTTTTAGGAGTCCCGATCCATTCAATCAGCTACATTTCACTAGGGGCATGCCATAATCTGACGGAAAAGGCCTTGTTAGTTAGTTCCCCTCATGTCTGGCACCTGCTAGCTTAGGTCCTTTGTCAAGCTTCACTAAAGTCCATCACAGTCAATGTTCGATCTTTTGATGGACGAGAGTCATTTTCAGTCATTAGGTCTAGGGATTAGTAAATTTGGTCTTCAACCATGTCCAATAAAGCCATGCAGGCCAGGCGGAGGCCCTTACACAGTTTTGATTCAAAGATTTTCATTGTCATGTTAACAGATTACCATTGTTCTTCAAAACTCTGTTCTGAAGAAAAGTCAAACAGTCTGTCATTTGTGATAATTTCCAAAAAATATTCCAGTTGATATCTTCAGGCGTAGTCATGGTTTCCTTAGCCAAATGCCATGTCAACAACCCCTGCAGAAAGGGCCAAAATTTTCATTATTTTAGCTAAAAATTCAAAGGGAAAAGTGAAATATAGAGTTGCATTAAATCAGTGAAAAGTGTCAAAACAAAACATTAGCTAAGTAAATTTTGAAGAAACAAAAGTCAAACCCATGACTTCAAAGTCTTTATAAAGGATTCCCACAAGAAACAAAGTCATTTTGCAAATCAAGGTTATAGAAAAACATTGCAAAGTCATTGTGAAGAGTTAGCACGCGTTTGAGGAGAGATTGGAGGTGTTTTCCAGAGCACGACACACACACAGAGCGGCGCGGCACACATAGAGAGCGTGGCGCACAGAGTGCGACCCTATAGTGGTGGAAATACACGGGCATGATGCACACATAGAGTGTGATGCACTGGGTTTGCTGCGCGGCACACACCGACAAAGGCCCGAATTTGTGCTAAACTTGCAACAAATCACTTTGAAACCCTTCAAATTGACAGGCAGGGTCTATATCTTGGCTTTCTCATCAAATTTTGTGAACATGATGGTGTTTTATGACCGTTGATAGTTGCAATAAAAACTCATAAACCCTACCACTTGAAATCATCAAAACTATTGTTGCTAGGGTTGCAAAACTTGTTGAGTTGATGCCAAGGCTCCCCTTTCACCTCTCATTTTTCCCCTTCTTTCCATTGTTCCCTTCCCCGCTATCCCATTTTTCCCTATTTTCCCTACCCTAAAACAATGCTAAACCCCTATTCCCTATCCCCTCCACTCATTTGTCAATGTAAAACCCTAAAACCCTACCTTATACAATCCCCAAACCCTCCTATATGTCCCTAAACAAAATTTCCCCCATAACCCCTAATCCCATCATATTATTCCCCTTCCTAACACTCCCTTTTTGTATTGTTCCCCTTGGTGGCAGATATCACAACAACACCTAGTTTCATACCATCATCAAAGGGCAGTCCAAGTACAGTACACATACAACAGTCATGGCATCTGAGCATTCATCAGAGTATGAGATGGAAACGCAAAGTGATTCATCCTCGGAAGAACAGGCTCCCCAGAGACATCAAAAAAGTGGAAAACATGTTAGGGATGAGCCAACCACCCTCACAGAATTGCAGGCCTACCCTCTTGCTATGTCATGTTTTCAGCATCTATCATGTTTTAAGTTTTGTCAAAAGGTGGCTAGTGTTCGATTTCATCATGGGTTGGCTTGTCTTTTTTTGCTTCACCTACATGGAGATCACTCTATCTTGGCTAGGGTCACCTTCACATTGACACCTGAAACTGTCTCATTAGTAACGGGCATACCGAACGTTGGAGAACAATGGCACAAGAAACAGAGGGTTGATCGACAACACTATGAGCCTTACATTAAGGCTAGTTTCTTGAGGCAGCTCCAAAGAGTCTTTCCATTAAGATATTTGAAAGATGAATATGCTCCACTCATGAAGTTAATCATGAAGTACTTCAGCTATGAGGGGAGGTTCTCTCGTTTATATGCCTATCACATCAGGTTGCTCATGCACTTTACTAGGGTACAAATGATGAACATCCCATATTTCATTTGCAGGAACATAGAGAGTACCCCTCAATAGCAACTTAATAATGTTTATCATTTTTCTCTTATTAAGATTTTGGTGGATCATCAGCTGGGATTACAGGGCATAACTTGGGATGACTTCATCTCCCGTGACCTCTTCAGCACTTCATAGGTATTATCAGAGGTTGAACATGAGACAGGTGGTCCTTCTCATCAGTATGAGAGCCATGAGACCACTAATATGCCAGTATTCATCACATATCGGAGAGGCAGTAGACATTTGTTTGCAGCAGCAAAGCGAGTGTTATCTCCACCCGGGGTGGAAGGGGCCTCGCTTCCGACATCGGAAACACAGGTATAGGACAAGGGCAAGAAGCCCATGCATGACGAGGGACCATCAGGTGAACGAGAGTCAGAATTCATCGTCATTCATGATGATGATACAGAGGTGGATAGTGCCAAGCTTAGGAGGACCATCCAGGAGCAACAAACGGAGATCTAAGACTTGTCACTCAATCTAAAAAGGGCTAGGTGGATTATCAGGTATTTGGAGCAGAGGAACAAACAGCTCAAGGACCAACATGAGATCATGGAGTTGCAAAACATCCGTGAGAATCGCCAAGCTGCCCAACATAGGAGGATTGAGCTCACTCCATTGGAGCAAGAGATTAACAATGACCGAGAGTCTTGGCTCAAGCGTATCAACATCCACCTTGAGAGACTTTTAGAGAAGTTTGACAAGGACAAAACCATATTGAGGTGGATGGTTTATCACTACAGGGCATGGAACATGAGTTCAAAGGCTCGGATAAGGAGTTTGAAGGAGAAATTGAGGAAAGCGACAAAGAGACAAAAGAGGCAAAAAGAGCAAGATCGACTTCAAATATTGGTTGAAGCCTCTGTGGTCCAGCATAGCACCTCATAAAGAACCTCCAGCCCAAATTTCAAAAAATTTGGGACAATTTTGGTCACATGACAAATTTTTGGGCACAACACAGGGTTTTTCTCCCTGTGCGTCACGCCACTGGTGCAGCGCTTAGGATTGGGAGCTTCAAATCACAAATGGCTTGTATTTTTGGATTTAGCATGAAACATCATGCCTGCTGGCGCATGGACAAGAATTTTGGGTGAGTTTTGAGTCCCCATGAGGTCAAAAACACTCAAAAAATGACCTCTCTGCCCCAATTTTGATACACAGAAAGCAGTCTTAAGAGAATGAAGTTTTGGAGGGGAAAATGAGCACCAAATTCAGAAATTCCACTTGGGTTGGAAAGTAGACAGGTAAGGCTTTCTAAAAAGCACACTTGGGCATAATTTGGACTCCAGAAGGTATCTCAAAATTGCCTCCAAAGTGGTGTGGCACATATAGCTTTTGGCACAACGCATATAGAACAAAAGGCCAAAATCACTTCCACTCCGCGACATTTCGATTTGCGACTTTCTCCAAGTGGGCCCGCCCATTTACACTATCTTTTTCTTGGCAAGTAAGGCAATGTTTAAAGAGTATTTTCACTAAAGGTTGGCTTCTATCCAAGTGGCAAAGGAAGGCGAGCAGTCACCCAAGCCATTTGTCATTTTTGTAACGCTACACCTGTAACTAATGGTTGGCTTTCCACTTCCACTTTGTAATGATTTGAAAAACTCCCCAACTCTTGTTCGTTCTATTTCCAAATTGAATAGTCTATTTATTGTATGCAAACCATTTGCAAAGGTTTGGTTGTAATTTCTGGGAGACTGTGGGAGAGAAACTCAGTTCTTCATTCTATATTTTGACAGAGAATTAATGAAAGGCGGCGACTCTGGTTCATGAGATTCATGTCGTGTGAGTGTAGCAAATGTGTTCCCTTTATGTTTCATATTTATTTTGTTATGTTTCACAGTTCATTCATATTCATTTCCAGTGAAATTTTCTAAGTAAGATCAGGTAGAATTCATGTTTATTGCTCTGCTTTTGGGAAAGTTTCATGTTCTGTGTTCTTCTTCTGTTGAAAAGGATTCATGTGTTCATGCCCTTTTCGCCCTCCTAAACAATCTTTCCATTTCACATTATTTAATTGCTAGACTTTCCGCCTGTCTTGCCTCATGAAATAATATGTGCCTTTGTGTTAAATTCTCTGCTCATGTTGTTCGTTTTCCCCATACAACCTAGAAACTCAGTCATTTATCAAAAATTGCCTCTTGTATCCATATTTATTTAATATCCTAAAATCAATATTCACTGCAAGTCATCTCAGACCATATCGTTTTTTTATTCACTGAGCGTGACACAGAGAGAGCCCTCTCCTATTCTGGTAAGGCTAGCTACCAGACTGAGCGTGGTTTGTGGTTACCCTGAATTTTTCCTTCCTTCAGCCCAAGGCAGATTTAGGTGCTAACATAGTGGCGACTCCGCTAGGAAGAAAATGGTTTTCTTGAAGATTGTTTTGCCCCAGTACATCTATCAAGCTCAGATCTAATGGTTGATGGTGAACAACGATCAGACATAAGAAGACGGCTAAAATCATTCCCCTGGCGACTCCATTCACTGAAGAATCCAACAATCAATCCTTCATGGTGACTCCACTGCAGAGAGATCAGTAGCTTTGAGATTTTCAAAATGGAGCGGGTTGCAAGAAGATATGCTCCCATGAGCCGAGATCACATCCCAAGTTTTCCAAATAAAATTCTGAAGGTAGATTGGTCAAGGAATCTGCCTACGTTTAAAGATGATGGTAAGAAGGACATTGCTTTACATCTAGTTCGATTTCACATGCATATTCTCAAGTTGAAGATTGATTTTCCTGAAGATTGCTTAATGAAGATATTCCTGGCCACTCTAGAAGGTGAAGCCCAATCTTGGTGTGAAATTTTGCCGCCTGCTTGTATTTATTGTTTAAAGGATTTTTATAACATGTTCTTTGAGAAGTATGAAGACTCTTATCTAGCATTAAATTTATTTCATGACTGTTGCAAATACCCTGATGGTTTTATTGAAAGCCTTGAAAAATATTATGAAGATGATAATTTCATGGATGAAGAGATCATGGAAGCCCTGTGTGAAAACCCATTTCAGCAGCATGAAGATGATCAGGAAAATTTGCAGCATGATCAAGATTTTAGTACGGTGGAAGATGAAGGAGTTTTGCCTCTTTATAGTCTACATGAATTACATGAATGGATCAGCAGTATGAGGAAAATTTATATACTCCTTCACTTGAAATCAATGAAGACAATCAATGTTTGAGCAGAAGAAAACAAAAAATATTATCTCCTTTGTCTGAAGATGAGATAGATCAACTCTTGAACAGTGACGTTCCAGCTCAAGTTAATGCAGATCTGCAGTGTGCACATGGTCAAGAAGGTGATGGTAGAACTTCTTCCTTTTCTGAAAAGAATGACAGTCCTGTAAGCAGCTTTATAGATCAGTAGGCTGAAGATTTCCATATGGATGGAAATTATGAAAGAAGAAGTTTTATTTCAGATCTGGTGGAAATAAAAGATGATATGCAAGAAAATGATGTTCCAATCTTAGATAATGGGGATGATAAATCAGATCGAGAGATAGATTGTGACAAGGAAAAAGAGAGTTGCATGGTTGAGGCTGCCTCAAATGGAGAAAACAGAGTTACAGACCTAACTGACCTTATCTTACCAGAACTAGATCTTCATGAGGAGGTAGCTCATTCCCTCTATGAACAACAAGATGAGATATTTGTTTAATTAAGTGAAAAAGCTCTGGGTGAATTTATGGTATATGATATAAATGATTGTGTCGAGTTTCAAGAATCATTTGAGGTTTATTTTCTCATGATTGATGAATGAAAAGACAATCTGGCTATCATATCATATGAAGATGACCTACCATATATTCAGACTTCAGAAGATCAGACCATTTAGGGTTCCCTTTCAGATTCCTCTTCATATGTCTCATGTTTTAAAATGTTCCTTGAAGAGGAAATCTGCTCACCTATTTGTTCAGAATTTTTTGAAGACCAGCAGGATACTCTAATTTATGAAGAAAGACTAGAATCAAGAGAAAAAGATACCTTTTTTTCAGTAGGAGGAAAGACTGCATGTTTTTCATGATCCAATGGCAGATTTTTTGCAATCAGCAGTGAAGGTGATTACAGTATTCAATGATGAAGGAGATCATGGTCAATTATGTTTTTGGATGCCCAGTTACCAGTATCTGTTGTTGACCAGAAGATCTAATCAAGAGAATCAATCAAGTAGACCTCTACTTGATTGGTTACATTGGAAGGCACATTTCACATGATTGTACATATTTCATTAGTACTCAGGTGGTTGTCATCATGATTTGAAACCCTCGAATCTTGATGGACTGCTACCATTGAAACAAGTTTTGTAAGTTCTTGTTTTAGTTAAGTCAGTCATGAGTCATTTCCTTTTGCATTGAGTCAGTTTTCTCAGTCATGTTGGTTTCATAATTAAGTCGGTTTAAGTCATGTTCCAGTCAATAAATGCATCAAAGTCTTGTGTTGTTTGTCGAAACAATGACTCCATAGCCCAATGGTCGAAGGTACTGTCTAGCTCTTCTAGAGATCCGTTGTTCTTAGCACCTCCAAGGAGATACCATCCCCCATTGGAGCCAATGTTAGAGTCGATCTTGTCAGTCCTCTGCCAGAGATCAAAAATCTTTCTGCATTTCATTTTTAGGAGTCTCGCTCCATTCATTCAACTACATTCAGCTAGGGGCATGCCATAATCTGACGAAAAAGGCCTTGTTAGTCAGTTCCCCTCATGTCTAGCACCTGCTAGCTTAGGTCCTTTGTCAAGGTTCACTAAAGTCCATCACAGTCAATGTTCGATCTTTTGATGGACGAGAGTCATTTTCAATCATTAGGTCTAGGGATTAGTCAATTTGGTCTTCAACCATGTCCAATAAAGCCATGCAGGCCAGAGGGAGGCCCTTACAAAGTTGTGATTCAAATATTTTCATCGCCATGTTGACAGATTACGACTGTTCTTCAAAATTGTGTTTTGAAGAAAAGTCAAACAGTGTGTCATTTGTGATAATTTTCAAAAAAGTTTCCAGTTGATCTCTTCAGGTGCAGTCATGGTTTCCTTGGCCAAATGCCATGTCAACAACCCCTGCAAAAATTGCCAAAAATTTCATCATTTTAGCTAAAAATTCAAAGGGAAAAGTGAAAAACAGAGTTGCATTAAATCAGTGAAAAGTGTCAAAACAAAACATTAGCTAAGTGAATTTTGAAGAAACAAAAATCAAGCCCATGACTTCAAAGTCTTTATAAAGGATTCCCACAAGAAAAAAAGTCATTGTGCAAATCAAGGTTATAGAGAAACATTGCAAAGTCATTGTGAAGAGTTAGCATGCGTTTGAGGAGAGATTGGAGGTGTTTTCCAGAGCACGACACACACACAGAGGGGTGAGGTGCACATAGAGAACGCGGCGCACAGAGCGCAACCCTACAGTGGTGGAAATACACGGGTGTGACGCACACACAGAGTGCGACGCACTGGGTTTGTTGCGCAACACACACCCACAAAGGCCCGAATTTGTGCCAAACTTGCAACAAATCACTTTGAAACCCTTCAAGTTGACAGGTAGGCTCTATATCTTGGCTTTCTCATCAAATTTTGTGAACATGATGGTGGTTTATGACCGTTGATAGTTGCAATAAAAATTCATAAACTCTACCACTTGAAATCATCAAAACCATTGTTTCTAGGGTTGCAAAACTTGTTGTGTTGATGCCAAGGCTCCCCTTTCACCTCTCATTTTCCCCCTTCTTTCCATTGTTCCCTTCCCCCCTATCCCATTTTTCCCTATTTTCCCTACCCTAAAACAGTACTAAACCCCTATTCCCTATCCCCTCCACTCGTTTGTCAGTGTAAAACCCCAATATCCTACCTTATACAATCCCAAAACCCTCCTATATGTCCCTAAACAAAATTTCCCCCATAACCCCTAATCCCATCATATTATTCCCCTTCCTAACACTCCAATTTTGCATTGTTCCCCTTGGTGGCAGATATCACAACAACACCTAGTTTCATACCATCATCAAAGGGCAGTCCAAGCACAGTACACATACAGCAGTCATGGCATATGAGCATTCATCGGAGTATGAGATGGAAACACAAAGTGATTCATCCTCAGAAGAACAAGCTCCCCGAAGACATCACAAAAGTGGCAAACATGTTAGGGATGAGCCAACCACCCTCACAGAATTGCAAGCCTACCCTCTTGCTATGTCATGTTTTCAACATCTATCATGTTTTGAGTTTTGTCAAAAGGTGGCTAGTGTTCGATTTCATCATGGGTTGGGTCGTCCTTTTTTGCTTCACCTACATAGAGATCACACTATCTTGGCCGGGGTCACCTTCACATTGACACTTGAAACTGTCTCATTAGCAACCGGCATACCGAACGTTGGAGAACAATGGCACAAGAAACAGAGGGTTGATCGGCAGCACTATGAGCCTTACATTAAGGCCAATTTTTTGAGGCAGCTCCAAAGAGTCTTTCCATTCAGATATTTGAAAGATGAATATGCTCCACTCATGAAGTTAATCATGAAGTACTTCAGCTATGAGGGGAGGTTCTCTCGTTTATATGCCTATCACATTAGGTTTCTCATGCACTTTACCAAGGTACGGATGATGAACATCCCATATTTAATTTGCAGGAACATAGAGAGGATGAAAACCTTCATGCAACACAAAATCCCTCAGCAGCAACTTAACAGTGTTTATCATTTTTCTCTTATTAAGGTTTTGGTGGATCATCAGCTGGGATTATAGGGCATAACTTGGGATGAATTCATCTCTCGTGACCTCTTTAGCACTTCACAGGTATTATCAGAGGTTGAACATGAGACAGGTGGTCCTTCTCATCAGTATGAGAGCCATGAGACCACTACTATGCCAGTATTCATCACATATCAGAGAGGTAGTAGACATTTGTTTGCAGCAGCAAAGTGAGTGTTATCTCCACCGGGGGTGGAGGGGGCCTCGCTTCCGACATCAGCAACACAGGTACAGGACAGGGGCAAGAAGCCCATGCATGACGAGGGGCCATCAGGTGAATGAGAGGCAAACTTCATCCTCATTCATGATGATGATACAGATGTGGATAGTGCCAAGCTTAGGAGGACCATCCAGGAGCAGCAAACGGAGATCTAAGACTTGTCACTCAATCTGGAGAGGGCTAAGTGGATTATTAGGCATCTGGAGTAGAGGAAAAAACAACTCAAGGACCAGCATGAGATCATGGAGCTGCAAAACATTCGTGAGAATCGCCAAGCTGCCCAACATAGGAGGATTGAGCTCACTCCATTGGAGCAAGAGATTAATAGTGACCGAGAGTCTTGGCTCGAGCGTATCAACATCCACCTTGAGAGACTGTTAGAGAAGGCTGACAAGGACAAAACCATATTGAGGTGGATGGTTTATCACTACAGGGCACAGAACATGAGTTCAAAGGCTCGGATAAGGAGTTTGAAGGAGAAATTGAGGAAAGCGACAAAGAGACAAAAGAGGCAAAAAGAACAAGATCAGCTTTGAATATTGTTTGAAGCCTCTGTGGCCCAGCATAGCACCTCATAGAGAACCTCCAGCCCAAATTTCAAAAAATTTGGGACAATTTTGGTCACATGGCAAATTTTTGGGCACAACACAGGGTTTTTGTCCCTGCTTAGGATTGGGAGCTCCAAATCACAAATGGTTTGTATTTTTGTATTCAGTATGAAAAATCATGCCTACTGGTGCATGGACAAGAAGTTTGGGCAAGCTTTGAGTCCCCAGGAGGTCAAAAATACTCAAAAAATGACCTCTCTGCCCCTATTTTGACACATAGAAAGTTGTCTTTGGAGAATGAAGTTCTAGAGGGGAAAATGAGCATCAAATTCAGAAATTCCACTTGGGTTGGAAAGTAGACAAGAAAGGATTTCTAACAAGCAAACTTGGGCACAATTTGGACTCCAGAAGGTACCTGAAAATTGCCTCCAAAGTGGTGCAGCGCATATAGCTTTAGGCGCGGCACATATAGAACAAAAGGCCAAAATCACTTCCACTCCGCGACATTTCGATTCGCGAATTTCTCCATGTGGGCCCGCTCATTTACACTATCTTTTTCTTGGAAACTAAGGCAATATTTAAAGAGTATTTTCACTAAAGGTTGGCTTCTATCCAAGTGGCAAAGGAAGGCGAGCAATCACCCAAGCCATTTGTCATTTTTGTAACGTTGCACCTATAACTAATGGTTGGCTTTCCACTTCCACTTTGTAATGATTTGAAAAACTCCCCAACTCTTGGTCATTCTATTTCCCAATGGAATAGTCTATTTATTGTATGCAAACGTTTTGTAAAGGTTTGGTTGTAATTTCTGGGAGACTGTGGGAGAGAAACTCGGTTCTTCATTGTATATTTTGACAGAGAATTAATGAAAGGCAACGACTCTGGTTCATGAGATTCATGTGGTGTGAGTGTAGCAAATGTGTTCTCTTTATGTTTCATATGTATTTCGTTATGTTTCACAGTTCATTCATATTCATTTCCAGTGAAATTTTCTAAGTAAGATCAGGTAGAATTCATGTTTATTGCTCTGCTTGTGGGAAAGTTTCACATTCTGTGTTCTTCTTCTGTTGAAAAGGATTCATGTGTTCATGCCATTTTCACCCTCCTAAACAATCTTTCCATTTTGTATTATTTCAAATTTTAATTGCTAGACTTTCCGCTTGTCTTGCCTCATGAAATAATATGTGCCTTTGTGTTAAATTCTCTGCTCATGTTGTTCGTTGGCCCCATACATCCTACAAACTCAGTCATTTATCAAAAATTGCCTCTTGTATCCATATTTATTTACTAGCCTAAAATAAATATTCACTACAAGTCATCTCAGACCATATCATTTGTTTATTCACTGAGTGTGACACAGAGAGAGCCCTCTCTTGTTCTGGTAGGGCTAGCTACCAGACTGAGTGTGGTTTGTGGTTACCATGAATTTTTCCTTCCTTCAGCCTAAGGAAGATTTAGGTGCTAACATAGTGGCGACTCCGCTGGGGAGAAAATGGTTTTCTTGAAGATTGTTTTGCCCCAGTACATCTATCAAACTCAGATCTGATGGTTGATGGTGAACAACAATCAGACATAAGAAGATGATTGAAATCATTCACCTGGCGACTCCATTCATTGAAGAATCCAACAATCAATCCTTCATGGTGACTCCACTGCAGAGAGATCAATAGCTTTGAGATATTCAAAATGGAGCGGGTTGCAAGAAGATATGCTCCCATGAGCCGACATCACATCCTAGGTTTTCCAAATAAAATTTTGAAGGTAGATTGGTCAAGGAATCTGCCTACGTTTAAAGATGATGGTAAGAAGGATGCTGCTTTACATCTAGTTTGATTTCACATGCATATACGCAAGTTGAAGGTTGATTTTCCTGGAGATTGCTTAATGAAGATATTCCTGGCCACTCTATAAGGTGAAGGCCAATCTTGGTATGAAAGTTTGCCACCTGCTTGTATTTACTGTTTAAAGGATTTTTATACCATGTTCTTCGAGAAGTATGAAGACTCTTATCCAACATTAAATTTAGTTCATGACTATTGCAAATATGCTCATGGTTTTATTGAAAGCCTTGAAAAATATTATGAAGATGATAATTTCATGGATGAAGAGATCATGGAAGCCCTGTGTGAAAACCCATTTCAGCAGCATGAAGTTGATCAGGAAAATTTGCAACATCATCAAGATTTTAGTACGATGGAAGATGAAGGAGTTTTGCCTCTTTATAGTCTACATGAATTACATGAAATGGATCAGCAGTATGAGGAAAATTTATATACTCCTTCACTTGAAATCAATGAAGACAATCAATGTTTGAGCAGAAGAAAACAAAAAATATTATCTCCTCTGCCTGAAGATGAGATAGATCAACTCCTAAACAGTCAAGTTCCAACTCAAGTTAATGCAGATCTGCAGTGTGCACATGGTCAAGAAGGTAATGGTAGAACTTCTTCCTTTTCTAAAAAGAATGACAGTCCTGTAAGCAGCTTTATAGATCAGCGGGCTGAAGATTTCCATATGGCTGGAAATGATGAAAGAAGAAGTTTTATTTTAGACCTGGTGGAAATAAAAGATTATATGTAAGAAAATGATGTTCCAATCTCAGATAATGGGGATGATAAATCAGATCGAGAGATAGATGGTGACGAGGAAAAAGAGAGTTGCATGGTTGAGGCTGCCTCAAATGGAGAAAACAGAGTTACAGACCTAACTGACCTTATCTTACCAAAACTAGATCTTCATGAGGAGGTAGCTCATTCCCTCTATGAACAACAAGATGAGATATTTTTTTAAGTAAGTGAAAAAGCTCTGGGTGAATTTACGGTAGATGATATAAATGATTGTGTTGGGTTTCAAGAATCATTTGAGGTTTCTTTTCTCATAATTGATGAATGAAAAGACAATCTGGTTGTCATATCATATGAAGACGACCTACCATATATTGAGACTTCAGAAGATCAGACCATTCAGGGTTCCCTTTCAGATTCCTCTTCATATGTCTCATGTTTTGAAATGTTCCTTGAAGAGAAAATCTGCTCACCTATTTGTTCAAAATTTTTTGAAGACCAGGAGCATACTCTTATTTATGAAGAAAGACTAGAATCAAGAGAAAAAGATACCTTGTTTTTTCGGCAGGAGGAAAGACTTCATGTTTTTCATGATCCAATGGCATTTTTGTTGCAGTCGGCAGTGAAGGTGATTATAGTATTCAGTGATGAAGGAGATCATGGTCAATTATGTTTTTGGATGCCTAGTTACCAGAATCTGTTTTTGACCAGAAGATCTGATCAGGAGAATCAATCAAGTAGACCTCTACTTGATTGGTTACATTGGAAGGCACATTACACATGATTGTACATATTGCATTAGCACTCAGGTGGTTGTCATCAATATTTGAAACCCTCGAATCTTGATTGACTTCTACCATTGAAACAAGTTCTGTAAGTTCTTGTTTTAGTTAAGTTAGTCATGAGTCATTTCCTTTTGCATTGAGTCAGTTTTCTCAGTCATGTTGTTTTCATAATTAAGTCGGTTTAAGTCAAGTTCCAGTCAATAAATGCGTCGAAGTCTTGTGTTGTTTGTCGAAATAATGACTCCATAGCCCAATGGACGAAGGCATTGTCTAGCTCTTCCAGAGATCTGTTGTTCTTGGCACCTCCAAGGAGCTACCATCCCCCATTGGAGCCAATGTTAGATTCGATCTTGTCAGTCCTTTGTCAGAGATCAAAAATCTTTCTGCATTTCATTTTTAGGAGTCCCGCTCCATTCACTCAGCTACATTCCACTAGGGTCATGCCATAATCTAACGAAAAAGGCCTTGTTAGTCAGTTCCCCTCATGTTTGGCACCTGTTGGCTTAGGTCCTTTGTCAAGGTTCACTAAAGTCCATGATAGTCAATGTTCAATATTTTGATGGACGAGAGTCATTTTCAGTCATTAGGTCAAGGGATTAGTCAATTTGGTCTTCAACCATGTCCAGTAAAGCCATGCAGGCCAGAGGGAGGCCCTTACAAAGTTGTGATTCAAATATTTTCATCGTCATGTTGAAAGATTACGACTGTTCTTCAAAACTGTGTTCTGAAGAAAAGTCAAACAATGTGTCAGTTGTGATAATTTTCAAAAAAGTTTCCAGTTGATCTCTTCAGGTGCAGTCATGGTTTCCTTGGCCAAATTCCATGTCAACAACCCCTGCAAAAAGTGCCAAAAATTTCATCATTTTAGCTAAATATTCAAAGGGAAAAGTGAAATATAGAGTTGCATTAAATCAGTGAAAAGTGTCAAAACAAAACATTAGCTAAGTGAATTTTGAAGAAACAAAAATCAAACCCATGACTTCAAAGTCTTTATAAAGGATTCCCACAAGACACAAAGTCATTGTGCAAATCAAGGTTATAAAGAAACATTGCAAAGTCATTATGAAGAGTTAGCACGCATTTGAGGAGAGATTGGAGGTGTTTTCCAGAGAGCGACGCACACACAGAGGGGCGGGGCACACATAGAGAGCGCGATGCATAGAGCACGACCCTAAAGTGGTGGAAATACACAGGCGCGGCACACACACAGAGCACGATGCACTGGGTTTGCTGCGCGGCACGCACCCACAAACGCCCGAATTTGTGCCAAACTTGCAACAAATCACTTTGAAACCATTCAAGTTGATAGGTAGGGTCTATATCTTGGGTTTCTCATCAAAATTTGTGAACATGATGGTGGTTTATGACCGTTGATAGTTGCAATAAAAAATCATAAACCCTACCACTTGAAATCATCAAAACCATTGTTGCTAGGGTTGAAAAACTTGTTGTGTTGATGCCAAGGCTCCCCTTTCACCTCTCATTTTCCCCTTCTTTCCATTATTCCCTTCCCCCCTATCCCATTTTTCCCTATTTTCCCTAACCTAAAATAGTACTAAACCCGTATTCCCTATCCCCTCCACTCGTTTGTCAATGTAAAACCCCAAAACCCTACCTTATACAATCCCCAAACACTCCTATATGTCCCTAAACAAACTTTCCCCCATAACCCCTAATCCCATCATATTATTCCCCTTCCTAACACTCGCTTTTTGCATTGTTCCCCTTGGTGGAAGATATCACAACAACACCTAGTTTCATACCATCATCAAAGGGCAGTCCAAGCACAGTACACATACAACATTCATGGCATCTGAGCATTCATCGAAGTATGAGATGGAAACACAAAGTGATTCATCCTCGAAAGAATAGGCTCCCTCAAGACATCACATGTTAGGGATGAGGCAACCACCCTCACAGAATTGCAGGGCTGCCCTCTTGCTATGGCATGTTTCCAGCATCTATCATGTTTTGAGTTTTGTCAAAAGGTGGCTAGTGTTCGCGTTCATCATGAGTTGGCCTGTCTTTTTGTGCTTCACCTACATGGAGATCACTCTATCTTGGTCGGGGTCACCTTTACATTGACACCTGAAACTGTCTCATTTGCAACCGGCATACCGAACATTGGAGAACAATGGCACAAGAAATAGAAGGTTGATCAGTAGCGCTATGAGCCTTACATTAAGGCTAGTTTCTTGAGGCAGCTCCAAAGAGTCTTTCCATTCAGATATTTGAAAGATGAATATGCTTCACTCATGAAGTTAATCATGAAGTACTTCAGCTGTGAGGGGAGGTTCTCTCGTTTATATGCCTATCACATCAGGTTGCTCATGCGCTTTACCAGGGTACAAATGATGAACATCCCAAATTTCATTTGCAGGAACATAGAGAGGATGAACACCTTCATGCAGCACAAGACCCTTCAGTAGCAACTTAACAATGTTTATCATTTTTCTCTTATTAAGATTTTGCTGGATCATCAGCTAGGATTACAGGGCATTACATGGGATGACTTCATCTTTGTGACCTCTTCAGCACTTCATAGGTATTATCAGAGGTTGAACATGAGATAGGTGTTCCTTCTCATCAGTATGAGCACCATGAGACCACTACTATGCCAATATTCATCACATATTAGAGAGGCGGTAGATATTTGTTTATAGCAGCAAAGCGAGTGTTATCTCCACCCAGGGTGGAAGGGGCCTCGCTCCTGACATCAGCAACATGGGTACAAGACAGGAGCAAGAATCCCATGCATGATGAGGTTCCATCAGGTGAATGAGAGGTAGACTTCATCCTCATTCATGATGATGATACAGATGTGGAGAGTGCCAAGCTTAGGAGGACCATCCAGGAGTAGCAAACGGAGATCCAAGACTTGTCACTCAATCTGGAGAGGGCTAAGTGGATTATCAGGTATTTGGAGCAGAGGAAAAAATAGCTCGAGGACCAGCATGAGATCATGGAGCTGCAAAACATCCATGAGAATCGCCAAGCTGCCCAACATAGGAGGATTGAGCTCACTCCATTGGAGCAAGAGATTAACAATGACCGACAATCTTGGCTCGAGCGTATCAACATCCACCTTGAGAGACTGTTAAAGAAGGCTAACAAGGACAAAACCATATTAAGGTGGATGGTTTATCACTACAGGGCATGGAACATGAGTTATATGGCTCGGATAAGGAGTTTGAAGGAGAAATTGAGGAAAGCGACAAAAAGACAAAAGAGGCAAAGAGAGCAAGATCAACTTTGAATCTTAGCTGAAGCCTCTATGGTCCAACATAGCACCTCATAGAGAACCTCCAGCCCAAATTTCAAAAACTTTGGGACAATTTTGGTCACATGACAAATTTTTGGGCACAACACAGGGTTTTTCTCCCTGTGCGTGCAGTGCTTAGGATTGGGAGCTCCAAATCACAAATGGTTTGTATTTTTGGATTCAGCATGAAAAATCATGCCTGTTGGTGCATGGAAAAGAAGTTTGGGCAAGTTTTGAGTCCCCTGGAGGTCAAAAACACTCAAAAAATGACCTCTCTGCCCCTATTTTGACAAACGGGAAGCAGTCTTGGGAGAATGAATTTTTGGAGGGGAAAATGAGCACCAATTTCAGAAATTCGACTTGGGTTGGAAAGTAGATAGCCAAGGATTTCTAACAAGAACACTTGGGCACAATTTTGACTCCAAAAGGTACCTCAAAATCGCCTCCAAAGTAGCGCAGTGCATATAGCTTTTGGCGCGGCGCATATAGACCAAAAGGCCAAAATCACTTCCGCTCAGCGACATTTTGATTCGTGACTTTCTCCAAGTGGGCTCGCTCATTTACACTATATTTTTCTCGAAAACTAAGGCAATTTTTAAAGAGTATTTTCACTAAAGGTTGGCTTCTATCCAAGTGGCAAAGGAAGGCGAGCAGTCACCCAAGCCATTTGTCATTTTTGTAATGTTGCACCTGTAACTAATGGTTGGATTTCCACTTCCACTTTGTAATGATTTGAAAAACTCCTCAACTCTTGGTCGTTCTATTTCTGAATGGCATAGTCTATTTATTTTATGGAAACCATTTGCAAAGGTTTGGTTGTAATTTCTGGGAGACTGTCGGAGAGAAACTCAGTTCTTCATTGTATATTTTGACAAAGAATTAATGAAAGGCAGTGGCTCTAGTTCATGAGATTCATGTGGTGTGAGTGTAGCAAATGTGTTCTCTTTATGTTTCATATGTATTTCGTTATGTTTCACAGTTCATTCATATTCATTTCCAGTGAAATTTTCTAAGTAAGATTAGGTAGAATTCATGTTTATTGCTCTACTTGTGGGAAAGTTTCACGTTCTGTGTTCTTCTTCTGTTGAAAAGGATTCATGTGTTCATTCCCTTTTCACCCTCCTAAACAATCTTTCCATTTCGCATTATTTCAAATTTTAATTGCTAGAATTTCCGCCTGTCTTGTCTCATGAAATAATTTGTGCCTTTATGTTAAATTCTCTGCTCATGCTATTCGTTGGCCCCATACATCCTAGAAACTCAAGTCATTTATCAAAAATTGCCTCTTGTATCCATATTTATTTACTAGCCTAAAATCAATATTCACTGCAAGTCATCTCAGACCATATCGTTTGTTTATTCAATGAGTGTGACACGGAGAGAGCCCTCTCCTGTTCTGGTAGGGCTAGCTACCAGACTGAGCGTGGTTTGTGGTTACCCTAAATTTTGCCTTCCTTCAACCTAAGGCAGATTTAGGTGCTAACATAGTGGCGAATCTGCTGGGGAGAAAATAGTTTGCTTGAATATTGTTCTGCCCCAGTACATATATCAAGCTCAAATCTGATGGTTGATGGTGAACAACGATCAGACATAAGAAGACGGCTGAAATCATTCACCTGGCGACTCCATTCACTAAATAATCCAACAATCAATCCTTCATGGTGACTCCACTGCAGAGAGATTAGTAGCTTTGATATTTTCAAAATGGAGCGGGTTGCAAGAAGATACGCTCCCATGAGCCGAGATCACATCCCAGGTTTTCCAAATAAAATTCCGAAGGTAGATTGGTCAAGGAATATGCCTACGTTTAAAGATGATGGTAACAAGTACGTTGCTTTACATCTTGTTCGATTTCACATGCATATTCACAAGTTGAAGGTTGATTTTCCTGAAGATTACTTAATGAAGATATTCTTGGCCACTCTAGAAGGTGAAGCCCAATCTTGGTATGAAAGTTTGGCACCTGCTTGTATTTACTGTTTAAAGGATTTTCATACCATGTTCTTTGAGAAGTATGAAGACTCTTATCCAGCATTAAATTTAGTTCAAGATTGTTGCAAATACGCTGATGGTTTTATTGAAAGCCTTTAAAAATATTATGAAGATGATAATTTCATGGATGAAGAGATCATGGAAGCCCTGTGTGAAAACCCATTTCAGCAGCATGAAGATGATCAGGAAAATTAACAGCATGATCAAGATTTTAGTACGGTGGAAGATGAAGAAGTTTTGCCTCTTTATAGTCTACATAAATTACATGAAATGGATCAGGAGTATGAGGAAAATTTATATACTCCTTCACTTTAAATCAATGAAGACAATCAATGTTTGAGCAGAAGAAAACAAAAAATATTATCTCCTCTGTCTGAATATGAGATAGATCAACTCTTGAATAGTCATGTTCCAACTCAAGTTAACGCAAATCTGCAGTGTGCACATGGTCAAGAAGGTGATGGTAGAACTTCTTCCTTTTCTTAAAAGAATAACAGTCCTGTAAGCAGCTTTATAGATCAGAAAGTTGAAGATTTCCATATGGCTGGAAATGATGAAAGAAGAAGTTTTATTTTAGATTTGGTGGAAATAAAAGATGATCTGCAAGAAAATGATGTTCCAATCTCAAATCATGGGGATGGTAAATCAGATCAAGAGATAGATGGTGATGAGGAAAAAGAGAGTTGCATGGTTGAGGCTACCTCAAATAGAGAAAACAGAGTTACAGACCTAACTGACCTTATCTTACCAGAACTAGATCTTCATGAGGAGGTAGCTCATTCCCTCTATGAACAGCAAGATGAGATCTTTATTCAAGTAAGTGAAAAAGCTCTGGGTGAATTTATGGTAGATGATATAGATGATTGTGTTGGGTTTCAAGAATCATTTGAGGTTTCTTTTCTCATGATTGATGAATGCAAAGACAATCTGGCTGTCATATCATATGAAGATGACCTACCATATATTCAGATTTCAGAAGATCAGACCATTCAGTGTTCCTTTTAGATTCCTCTCCATATGTCTCATGTTTTGAAATGTTCCTTGAAGAGGAAATCTGCTCACCTATTTGTTCAAAATTTTTTGAAGACCAAGAGCATACTCTTATTTATGAAGAAAGACCAAAATCAAGAGAAAAAGGTACCTTGTTTTTTCAGCAGGAGGAAAGACTTCATGTTTTTCATGATCCAATGGCAGATTTGTTGCAGTCAGCAGTGAAGGTGATTACAGTATTTAGTGATGAAGGAGATCATGGTCAATTATGTTTTTGGATGCCCAATTACCAGTATCTATTGTTGACCAGAAGATCTGATCAGGAGAATCAATCAAGTAGACCTCTACTTGATTGGTTACATTGGAAGACACATTACACATGATTGTACATATTGCATTAGTACTCAGGTGGCTGTCAGCATGATTTGAAACCCTCGAATCTTGATGGACTGCTGCCATTGAAACAATTTTTGTAAGTTCTTGTTTTAGTTAAGTCAGTCATGAGTCATTTCCTTTTACATTGAGTCAGTTTTCTCAGTCATGTTGGTTTCATAATTAAGTCGGTTTAAGTCAAGTTCTAGTTAATAAATGTGTCAAAGTCTTGTGTTTTTTGTCGAAATAATGACTGCATAGCCCAATGGATGAAGGCACTGTCTAGCTCTTCCAGAGATATGTTGTTCTTGGCACCTCCAAGGAGCTACCATCCCCCATTGGAGCCAATGTTAGAGTCGATCTTGTCAGTCCTCCGTCAGAGATCAAAACTCTTTTTGCATTTCATTTTTAGGAGTCCCACTCCATTCACTCAACTGCATTACACTAGGGGCATGCCATAATCTGGCGGAAAAGGCCTTGTTAGTTAGTTCCCCTCATGTCTGGCACCTACTAGCTTAGGTCCTTTGTCAAGGTTCACTAAAGTCCATCACAGTCAATGTTTGATCTTTTCATGGACGAGAGTCATTTTTAGTCATTAGGTCTAGGGATTAGTCAATTTGGTCTTCAACCATGTCCAATAAAGCCATGCATGCTAGAGGGAGGCCCTTACAAAGTTGTGATTCAAAGATTTTCATCCTCATGTTGACAGATTACGATTGTTCTTCAAAACTTTGTTCTGAAGAAAATTCAAACAGTGTGTCATTTGTGATAATTTTCAAAAAAAATTCCAGTTGATCTCTTCAGGCACAGTCATGGTTTCCTTGGCCAAACGCCATGTCAACAACCCCTGCAAAAAGTGCCAAAAATTTCATCATTTTAGCTAAAAATTCAAAGGGAAAAGTGAAATACAGAGTTGCATTAAATCAGTGAAAAGTGTCAAAACAAAACATTAGCTAAGTGGGTTTTGAAGAAAAAAAAATCAAACCCATGACCTCAAAGAGTTTATAAAGGATTCCCACAAGAAACAAAGTCATTGTGCAAATCAAGGTTATAGAGAAACATTGCAAAGTCATTGTGAAGAGTTAGCACGCGTTTGAGGAGAGATTGGAGGTGTTTTCCAGAGCGTGGCATGCACACAGAGGGGCACAGTGCACAGAGCGCGACCCTACAGTGGTGGAAATACACGGGCACTGCGCACACACAGAATGCGGCGCATTGGGTTTGTTGCATGGCGCACACCCACAAAGGCCCGAATTTGTGCCAAACTTGCAACAAATCACTTCGAAACCCTTCAAGTTGATTGGTAAGGTCTATATCTTGGCTTTCTCATCATATTTTGTGAACATGGTGGTGGTTTATGATCGTCTATAGTTGCAATAAAAACTCATAAACCCTACCACTTGAAATCATCAAAACCATTGTTGCTAGGGTTGCAAAACTTGTTGTGTCGATGCCAAGGCTCCCCTTTCACCTCTCATTTTCCCCTTCTTTCCATTGTTCCCTTCTCCCCTATCCCATTTTTCCCTATTTTCCCTACCCTAAAATAGTACTAAAAACCTATTCCCTATCCCCTCCACTCGTTTGTCAATGTAAAACCCCAAAACCCTACCTTATACAATCCCCAAACCCTCCTAGATGTCCCTAAACAAAATTTCCCCCATAACCCCTAATCCCATCATATTATTCCCCTTCCTAACACTCCCTTTTTGCATTGTTCCCCTTGGTGGTAGATATCACAACAACACCTAGTTTCATACAATCATCAAAGGGCAGTCCAAGCACAGTACACATACAATAGTCATGGCATCTGAGCATTCATCAGAGTATGAGATGGAAACACAAATTGATTCATCCTCGGAAGAACAGGCTCCCCGGAGACATCACAAAAGTGGCAAACATTTAGGGATGAGCCAACCACCCTCACAGAATTGTAGGTCTGCCCTCTTGCTATGTCGTGTTTCCAGCATCTATCATGTTTTGAGTTTTGTCAAAAGGTGGCTAGTGTTCGAGTTCATCATGAGTTGGCCCGTATTTTTGTGCTTCACCTACATGGAGATCACTCTATCTTGGCCAGGGTCACCTTCACATTGACACCTGAAACTGTCTCATTAGCAACCGGCATACCGAACATTGGAGAACAATGGCACAAGAAACAAAAGGTTGATCGGCAGCACTATGAGCCTTACATTAAGGCCAGTTTCTTGAGGCAACTCCAAAGAGTCTTTCCATTCAGATATTTGAAAGATGAATATGCTCCACTCATGAAGTTAATCATGAAGTACTTCAACTGTGAGGGGAGGTTCTCTCGTTTATATGCCTATCACATCAGGTTGCTCATACACTTTACCAGGGTACGGATGATGAACATCCCATATTTCATTTGCAGGAACATAGAGAGGATGAACACCTTCATGTAGCAGAAGACCCCTCAGCAGCAACTTAACAGTGTTTATCATTTTGCTCTTATTAAGATTTTGGTGGATCATCAGTTGGGATTACAAGGCATTACTTGGGATGAATTCATCTCTCGTGACCTCTTCAGCACTTCACAGGTATTATCAGAGGTTGAACATGAGACAGGTGCTCCTTCTCATCAGTATGAGTGCCATGAGACCACTATTATGCCAGTATTCATCACATATCAGAGAGGCAGTAGACATTTGTTTGCAGCAGCAAAGCGAGTGTTATCTCCACCCGGGGTGGAAGGGGCCTCGCTTTCGACATCGGTAACACAGGTATAGGACAGGGGCAAGAAGACCATGCATGATGAGGGGCCATCAGGTGAATGAGAGGCAGACTTCATCCTCATTCATGATGATGATACAGATGTGGAGAATGCCAAGCTTAGGAGGACCATCCAGGAGCAACAAACGGATATCCAAGACTTGTCACTCAATCTGGAGAGGGCTAAGTGGATTATTAGGTATTTGGAGTAGAGGAACAAATAGCTCGAGGACCAACATGAGATCATGGAGCTACAAAACATCCATGAGAATCGCCAAGCTGCCCAACATAGGAAGATTGAGCTCACTCTGTTGGAGCAAGAGATTAACAATGACCGAGAGTCTTGGCTCGAGTGTATCGACATCCACCTTGAGAGACTGTTAGAGAAGGCCGACAAGGACAAAACCATATTGAGGCGGATGGTTTATCACTACAGGACACGAAACATGAGTTCAAAGGCTCGGATAAGGAGTTTGAAGGAGAAATTGAGGAAAGCAACAAAGAGACAAAAGAGGCAAAAGGAGAAAGATCGGCTTCGAATATTGGCTGAAGCCTCTGTGGCCCAGCATAGCACCTCATAGAGAACCTCCAACCCAAATTTCAAAAAATTTGGGACAATTTTGGTCACATGACAAATTTTTGGGCACAACATTGGGTTTTTCTCCCTCTGTGCCGCCACTGGTGCGACGCTTAGGATTGGGAGGTCCAAATCACAAATGGTTTATATTTTTGGATTCAGCATGAGAAATCATGCCTGTTGGTGCATGGAAAAGAATTTTTGGCAAGTTTTGAGTCCCTAGGAGGTCAAAAACACTCAAAAAATAACCTCTCTGCCTCTATTTTGACACACAGAAAGCAGTCTTGGGAGAATGAAGTTTTGGAGGGGAAAATGAGCACCAAATTCAGAACTTCCACTTGGGTTGGAAAGTAGACAGGCAAGGCTTTCTAACAAGCACACTTGGGTACAATTTGGACTCCAGTATGCACCTCAAAATTTCCTCCAAAGTGGCACAGTGCATATAGCTTTTGGCGCGGCACATATAGACCAAAAGGCCAAAATCACTTCCTCTCCGCGACATTTCGATTCGCGACTTTCTCCAAGTGGGCCTGCTCATTTACACTATATTTTTCTTGGCAACTAAGGTAATGTTTAAAGAATATTTTCACTAAAGGTTGGCTTCTATCCAAGTGGCAAAGGAAGGCGAGCAGTCACCCAAGCCATTTGTCATTTTTGTAATGCTGCACCTGTAACTAATGCTTGGCTTTCCACTTCCACTTTGTAATGATTTGAAAAACTCCCCAACTCTTGGTCGTTCTATTTCCCAATGGAGTAGTCTATTTATTGTATGTAAACCATTTGCAAAGGTTTGGTTGTAATTTCTGGGAGACTGTGGGAGAGAAACTCATTTCTTCATTGTATATTTTGATAGAGAATTAATGAAAGGCAGCGGCTCCGGTGCATGAGATTCATGTGGTGTGAGTGTAGAAAATGTGTTCTCTTTATGTTTCATATGTATTTCGTTATGTTTCACAGTTCATTCATATTCATTTCCAGTGAAATTTTCTAAGTAAGATCAGGTAGAATTCATGTTTATTGCTCTGCTTGTGGGAAAGTTTCACGTTCTGTGTTCTTCTTCTATTGAAAAGGATTCATGTGTTCATGCCCTTTTCACCCTCCTAAACAATCTTTCCATTTCGCATTATTTCAAATTTTAATTGCTAGACTTTCCGCCTGTCTTACCTCACGAAATAATATGTGCCTTTGTGTTAAATTCTCTGCTCATGCTGTTCGTTGGCCCCATACATCCTAGAAACTCAATCATTTATCAAAAATTACCTCTTGTATCCATATTTATTTACTAGCCTAAAATCAATATTCACTGCAAGTCATCTCAGACCATATCGTTTGTTTATTCATTGAGCGTGACACGGAGAGAGCCTTCTCCTATTCTGGTAGGGCTAGCTACTAGACTGAGCGTGGTTTGTGGTTACCCTGAATTTTTCCTTCCTTCAGCCTAAGGCAGATTTAGGTGCTAACAACAGTGGTGTTTGATTTTGAGCTTCAATGTTACAGATGGGTCCAGTATGAAAATTTGACGAAACGTGGCCTACATATTGTTTTGATGTCTACTAGGAGTATCCAGTCTAAAAATTTATGAAATGTGGTCCTTGGAGGAAGAGTGAAGGTAGTAGCCTTCTGTAGGTTGGTGCCTACGTACTGGTAAACATATTAGCCTTTACAAGAGCTAGGGGGTTGGAACTCCCTTCCAGTAGAAGCTGGAAAACGAGTGAAGGTTGTAGCCTTCAGCAAGTAGATGCCTGCGTACCAGAAAAATTTTGCACCAATACAAAACTTGTAAAGACTTTTTAATAAGAATATTGAAGACTGAGATGACAACAGCGGTGGTTTTTTCCCACATTGGCTTTCCACCTAAAAAATCCTGGTGTTCATGTGTGTTGATTTATTCTGTTCTTACTGCATTTGTTTACTACTTAGTAAATGCATCACACACTAATTTAAGACAATGAATTAGTTGTTTATCAAAGTGTGTTATCTATATGCTGGTTTTATTCATTGTAGGCACGGACATAAGTTGTTTGGTTTCTATAAAATAGCGTATACAGTCTGAAAAATAAAATCATTATTGTGAAATTTTAAAATACTGATTCACCTCCCTCTTAGTATTTTTCCCAACAATTCATTACTTGACTTGGTGTTATATCTGAATGGTTTTTTCCTATCGATCCAATAAAGTATAGAAGGGAAAGGAGAAATCTAAAAGTGAGCATACTAATTTCAGAGGTACATAACAATCTCTGAAGTAATAACCTTCCTTTCTCTCAATAATTTGGGATCCCTCTTCCACCCGGGAAATATAAACGTCGATAAGGTGCCAACGAGCATAATGAAAATCAAATAAATGGTGAAAGAAGAGAAAGGATTCTTGCACAAAGTTGTGAAGCAAGAAACTTTGTCGAGTTACTGAACAAGCTCGCTAGTAGCGAAGCAATGCTCATGTTTCCTAAAGTGACTCTGCTGGGGTACTGAACAAGTTTGCTAGAAGCAAATCAACACAAGAGATGGAACTAAAATTGTGATCATTTTAAACTCGTGAATAATACTATCCTTTTCCCAATAAAAAAAGTTGTCATATGGAAAGCTTTGTGAAAGTGATTGAGTCGAGAAATGGGATAGGAAAGACTACATATATAATTGAGTTAAGTGGGAAACCTGAGGTAATCTACATGATGAATCAATACTTCTTGAAAGACTATACTCCGTGTATAATGCTAAACCCAAACAAAGAAGTTGGGTATATTCTAGCGAATCGCTAAGTATTGTCATCATTGCAACACCCTCCAAATTTTGGCCTATTTTAAAAGTTTGGAGCCTCCATTTGATCGTGTGAATTGTTGTTTCTAGTTCTTAGAGTCATCCCATACTTTCTCCCTAAGTTTCTAACTCCTTTTTTGAAGGAATTAAAAGCGTCGTCTTTTGTTAAGGGAAGTGTTATTCTTTGTGAAAGGTTGTTATGGAATTCCTTTGAGAGGAAATTTTGATGCTTTCTCTTGCATTAGTGGATTCTATCTGCCATAAGGACATGCCTTAGATTCATCCTCTATTGAAAAGTGGGCAACAAGAAATGCTAAATTTAGAATGTGCTAAAAATAGAATGTCTAAAAATAGCATGTCTAAAAATAGTAGTTTGGCCAGTGAGGTCATCGGCCAGATTGTGTGAGAGGTGAAACTGCTAAAAATAGAAAGTTCTAAAAATAACATTTCTGGGTCCCTTCCTATTTATAGCAGTCCCTAGTCTATCTATAGGAAGTAAAATTAATTTTGGTCTTAACAACAGTTGGAAATATTAATTAATTAATTCAGTTGAGTTAATTAGTTAAGGAAATTCGAATTTAAAGTCTTTTTGTGCATGCGCATGAGTTGTCCCATTGATTGAGGAATTTATCCTTAATTTCCTCCACTAATTGAGGGAATAATTATGAGTACTATAGTGAGAGAATCAGTTGACTTAGTTCTAATTAGTCAAGTCTAGTTAGATTATTTTAACAAGTTGTTAAAGTAATAAAATATAGTTTTTTAGTGCTTGCATGCATGTGACAACTATTATTTTAGATAGCTAAGAATTCACTCATGGATAACTGTTGCATGTTAGTTCTGTCAGAGACCCAGTTGAAATCAAATGTGGGACAATGTACTATCAGATGCTAGGATATTTCTAGTAAGTATTCCTTGCATGAGGAAGAAACCTATTTTCTTCTATGACTACGTAGGTGGACCTGAGGTGACAACAGGTATGATTAGGCCAATTTTCAGCCTATATAATGAGGCCTAGGTAGTCCATGATTTTCATCTTCTGATAATAGGGAGAGCAGGATAGCTATTGAGTTGATTCTTTTTATATGTTGTTGAGGATCTACACTTGATTGATAATACAGTGTTGGGGTTTTATGCTGGTGCTTTCCCCAGTGATATATCTTGTGTTATGTGTGATTATTTCTCTTGATCAGTTATATGTGTTTATGCTTGATGATGCTCATGAAATAGATTTTGCCTCTACTTAATGTTTTGTAGAACTAGATCAAGTATTATGGTTTAGGACATTTCATATATCATTTTGATCTACAGGGAAAATTTCTACATGGTATCGGAGCACAGGTTAATCAAGAAAGGAACAATATAAAAGCAAGAGAAAGGAATTCGAAGTTTATTATTCAGGATATAGATATCTAGTTCTCATCACAGTTTATATTTCATCCAGATGGCCTTCACTGGTTTGAGGCTTGGGTATGCCCTTGATGGAAGCTCAAACTATATAGATTGGAAGGATCGCATGGAAGCAGCATTGGAAGATAATGGCATTAAGGACTACATTGATCAAGATGTCCCTAAGCCTACTGATGCTACTCAAGTTTCAGACTAGAAGAAGAATGTGGCTAGAGCTAGGAGAATCATCCTGGAGGGAGTTCAAGATCACATAGTCTCGAGCCTCCATGGGAAGGAGACTCCATTTGCAATGTTGAAAACATTGAAAGATTTATATCATAATAGTAGTGGTCAGAGGAAGCTAGCACTAAAAGACAAGCTTCGAAAGATCAGTGTGAGAAGGGCGATACGATCACTACATTCCTGAACAAGCTCACCAACTGTAGAGATGAGCTTGCAAGTGTAGGGATCACTACCGCTGATGATGATATGGTGAGTCTAGCACTTCTTGGTCTACCTAAGAGTCGGCATGGTTACTAGGACTCAATTAATGGAAGGGCCAAACTGCCAGATTGGGAACAACTATGGTTGGATTTGATGCAGGAGGAGATCAGACGGAACACCAGAGATGGAGCTTCTTCATCAAAGCATGATGGGGAAGAGAACTTGGCTTTAGAATCTAATGCTAAGAAGGGGAAAGGGAAGTCATCCCAATCCAAGTTTTCTCAAGGAGGGAAGAATTTTGACAAGTCGAAAGTGAGATGCTTTCGTTGTCATGAGTTGGGTCACTATGCTACTAGTTGCCCAAAGAAGAAGTCCAAGAAGGGTTCCTCCAAGGAATCTGATGGTGATGCATTAGCTTCACAATTTGAGATGGATTTCCCACTTATTTCATGCATGGTTTCATTGAGCATGGGATGTGTTTGGTATTTGGACAGTGGAGCTTCTTTCCACATGTCAGGTGACAAGACTATTTTCAACACTTTCGAGGAGAAGGATCTCTAGATACAGATCGAGATGGGCGATGACAGAAAGTGCCGTCTCTTAGGTGAAGGTACGGTTGTGTTTCAAAGGGAGCATGGCTCTCCCCTCACTCTTTCTAATGTTATGTATGTACCAGGGACGGAAAAGAATCTTGTGTCTATTGTTATGCTTGAGGATAAAGGTTATGATGTAGTCTTTAGTTTGGGAAAGCTTTTCCTAAGGCATATCGGCACTGGACAGACCAAACAAATAAGGATTCGAGTTAAGAATCTCTATAAGTTATAGGTAGAAAACTGTGCTACTTTGAGTACCAAAGCAGAGGTGATGCATGGCCAAGATATTGGCGAGTTATGGTAGAGGAGACTGGGCCACTTGCATCATGGGGCCTTGAAGATCATGCAGCATATTTCTACCAGATTACCCAAGTGCAAGCTGGAGCACATGCAAAGGTTGTACATTGGGTAAGTATGAAAAATCTTCCTTTCATGATCGGGATGGTAGAGCAGGAGTAGTTCTGCAGCGAGTTAATTCAAATGTATGTGGACCCTTCTCTACAGCCTCCACCACGAAGCAAAGGTACTTTGTTATTTTTATAGATGATTTTTCTCGTAGATGTTGGATCTACTTCATGCAAAAGAAGGATCAAACCTTCTTGAAGTTTTGTGAGTTCAAAGCTTTGGTAGAGAAAGAATCAGGGAAGAAAGTAAAGGCCTTGTGGAGTGATAACAGTGGAGAGTATGCTTCCCAGTAGTTTAAGGACTTCTGTGCTTCAGAAGGAATTAAACGGGAACTCATGGCACCTCATAACCCACAACAGAATGGGGTCGCCGAAAGGAAGAACAAATCTATTGTCGGCGCAGCTCCATTGATGTTGCATGACCAAGGCCTACCACTTCATCTATGGGCTAAGGCATGCAATACAGTAGTATATCTTCAGAACAGAAGTCCTCATTGTATTTTGACGATGAAGACACCTATGGAGGCTTTTTCATGGAAGAGACCAGGTTTGAGTCACTTCCACATATTTGGATCACCAGTCTTCTGTCATGTGACCAAAGATGCTCGGAGGAAGCTAGACCCAATAGTGGAGTTGCGAATACTTGTGGGGTACACGGATACACCTCACAACTATCGTGTGTTTCTGCCTACCAGTCAGAGGACCCTAGTGCGCAGGGATCTGAAGTTCGATGAGTAGTGAGCCATGCGAGTGTCACCTAAGAGGGAGCTCAAGTTTCATGGTGATGATGAGGAATTATTACTTCCCAAGGAGGAGGAGCCTCTTGATGATGCAGATCAGTCGCATGCAGAGATTCCAATAGTGGAGATCGCCACTGCTGGAGAGCCTTTCAGAGATGGGCAGAAATTCTCATGGGAAGCTAATATATTAATTCAGGATGCGAGAGAGAATGTGGGGCAGCCATCCCCTCAGCGCAGACAAAGGAGATCTCCCAAGAGATACACTGGCTACATGGCCCTAGTTGGGTAATGTGTAGCGACCGAGCCTTCTTATTTTGATGAGGCAGTGCAGCAGCCAGTTTGGGTTGAAGTGATGGTAGAGGAGTATGATTCTATCATGCAGAACAGTGTGTGGGATTTTTTTCCTAGACCAAGGGACAAGTCAGTGGTTACTTCCCGATGGATTTACAAGGTAAAGCAGGCAGCTGATGGTAGTATTGAGAAACACAAGGCAAGGTTTGCTACCCATGGTTTCTCACAAGTTGAGGGGATTGACTATGATGAGACCTTTGCTCTTGTTGTAAGGTACTCATCAATTAGATCGATTCTAGCACTATTAGCTCAAATGGGTTGGAAGATCCATCAGATGGATGTGAAGACAACATTCCTCCATGGGGAGATTAAGGAAGAGGTATACATAGAGAAGACAGAGGGATTTGAGACCTTTGATCGTGAGTCACATGTGTGTCAGCTCAAGCAAGCATTGTATGGGCTGAAGTAAGTACCCCGTGCTTGGTATACCAGGATCAACAACAATTTCACTGGGTTGGGCTTCACCAAGAATGAAGCAAATGCGAACCTATACCACATCATTGTAGAAGGTAATCTATAGATTATTGTATTTCATGTCGATGATCTAATTTTGACAAGTGATGATGAGTTGATCAAGTGTTGCAAGGAGGACCTTGCAAGAGAGTTTGAGATGAAGGACATGGGACTCATGCACTACTTTCTAGGCATGGAGGTGTGGCAGAGAGATGGGGAAGTATTTGTGTCTCAAGGAAAGTATGCCAATGAGATACTCAGGCGCTTCCAAATGGAGATGTGCAAGACCATGGAGACTCCTCTAGCAGGAAACTGGAGGAAGGAGGATGCTACTTCAGGTGAGGTAGTAGATGCTATTGTTTATAGGTAGCTTGTGGGTTCACTCATGTAATTGGTGAACACATGACCAGATTTGTGCTTGCGGTGAACTAGATGAGTCAAGCTATGGTTAAGCCAACCAAGTTATTTTAGAAGGCGGAAAAGCATGTGCTGAGATATCTCAGAGGCACTACACAATACGAATTATGGTACAGGCGGACAAAAAGAGTGAAGCTCCAAGGCTTCACGGATGCAGATTGGATAGGTATTCCATCAAACAGGAAGAGCACTTCTGGAGGAATATTCAACCTTAGGTCAGCTGCGGTTTCTTGGTATAGCAGGTAACAAATATCAGTTGCACTTTGCACAGTGGAGGCAGAGTACATGGTATCTAGTCAGGCTGCATGTGAGGACATCTAGATGCAAAAGATTCTAGTGGGATTGTTTGTTTAGATGATGGATCCTATGGTGATATATTGTGATAATCAGAGTTGCATTAAACTCTCTTAGAATCCAGTGTTTCATGAAAGGTCCAAGCATATAGATATCCGCTATCATCATCTACGGGATTGTGTGGTCAAGAGGATCATGATGTTGTAGTACATTTCGACCGAGGAATAGGATGCAGATATTTTGACAAAGGCATTGTCAAAAGGCAAGTTTGAGTTCCACAGAGACAGGATTGGGGTTGCTGATAATCCCTTTCTTGTTGAGAGGGAGTGTTGAAAAGTTTGCAACAAGAAATGCTAAATTTAGAATGTGCTAAAAATAGGACTCCTAAAATAGCATGTCTAAAAATAGCAGTTTGGGCAGGGATGCCATTGGCCACCTTGGGCAAGAGGTGAAACTGCTAAAAATAGAAAGTTCTAAAAATAGCATTTCTAGGTCCCTTCCTATTTTTAGCAGTCCCTGATCTAACTATAGGAATTAAAAACAAATTTGGTCTTACCAGCAGTTTAAAATATTAATTAATTAATCTCCATGAGTTAATTAGTTATGGAAAATTAAACTTGAAGTCTTTGTGAGATCATGCAATTATTTTCTCCCTTGATTTAGGAATTTATCCCTTGATTAAAGGAGATAAGGTTCAGTTCTATAATGAGAGAATCAGTTGACTTAGTTCTAACTAGTCAAGTCCAGTTAGGTTATTGAACAAGTTGTTAAATTTTCTATATTCAGTTTGTTAATGCTTGCATGCATATGACAACTGATAACTGAGTATTTTCTCATGAATAACTGATGCATGGAAGTTCAGAGAAAGACCCAATTGAGATCAGATGAGGGACAATGTACTATCATATGCTAGGATATTTTTAGTAAGTATTCCTTGCCTAAGGAAGAAATCTATTTTCTTCTATGACTACGTAGGTGGACTTGAGGTGACAAGAAGTATGATTAGGCCAATTTTCAGCCTATATAATGAGGCCTAGGTAGTCCATGATTT
>APFE030895529.1:0-18102 GCA_000404065.3 Pinus taeda
GAGATAGATAGGGAGTTACATATTTAGAGTTAGTAGTTAATATGAATTGTGACAAGAAAGCATTAACTATATAACTCTTAGGCTATAAAGGGGAAATAGGACTTATAGAGGAAGTATGAACATTCCTTGAGTAAAGCAGGTCTTTACCAAGGAAATTGATATGAAAATGATGAGACTAAGAGATATTAAGCAGATCATGACCTCTTCAAGGAAATTAGTGAGTGATTTAGGGAATAAGGAAGAAGGGGGAAGTTAGTTATGCCTCGCTTGAGCTCCTCCAAATGAAAACTGCCTGATAATTGTGACTTAAAATAGATATGACATTTGAAAACATGAAATTGATCACAAATAAACATTCTGCAACCTCAAAACTACCTACCCAGCCTACTTACCTAGCATTTTTTCTTCTTTTGGTTTGGGTGCACTTGAACTTGCAAACCCTGACTATCCTTTTATCTTTTGACTGCCCTCCTATTTACAACTACACTTATTTCGTCCAGGGGCTCAGATTAGGCTGTCGAGCACCCTTGCTTCTCTACCTGTCTAAGAATCTGCCAAGGTTAAGCTGTTTGGACAGATAATGATTCTCTATATTCTACAACAAGAAATTGAAACCTAGGGAGACCAAGATTAAACTGTTTGGACCTCCCTTAACTGAAAATTCTTCAAAATGGAAATAGCAATCAAAATTGGAACACAAGCAGTGGCATTTAGACTAGCACACTCTCAATCGGCATCCTTCTTTGGCCTCTGTAGCAATTATGGAACATTGCAGCATGCAAAGTATGACATATTTGGCATGTAAAAATGTCAATCATGAAAGATGAGTAACCTGCTGTAGCAGGAGGCTAACAGTGGCTCCACTTAGGGATGTCTTTTCCTTGTGGAAAGCCAAGAACAGCAGGTCAGGCTGCCTTGATTTTCTATTGTTGCTATAGGTTGAACTTCTTCGTGATGACTGTTAGATAGTTGAAACTTTGGAATGAGAACAACACTCTCCATCAACTAAATTATTTGTGAATTGTGAAGCATTGCCTGCTTTCTTCTGTGTGCTCTATCATTCGGACTGCTACACAAAGATAAACAAAGGACTGCTATATACAAACATTTATGTACAGACACGATACTGCTGGATTATTATCAACAAAGGGATCATGATAATGCTTTAACGTTCGGCCATTTACAAGGCCCTCTTCAGTTGTGCTGCCATCCATAGATTTGAGGAAATATGTGTTATTGCCTTGCACAACGCTAATAATGAATGGACCTTTCCAAAGAAAATCAAATTTTGCATGTTTGCCCTTGTCTTCTCTTCGTGAGTCCCACCTTAGAACTTTGCTGCTAACACAGAAGTCCTCAGCCTTAGCTTTCTTATCAAACATCCTTTTAAGTTTCTCTTGCAAAATTTGAGCTCTGCCATACACTTTCTCTCTGGTCTGCTGGAGATGAATGGTCTGATTGATTCTTCTTTGAATGTCATTTGGTTCAACTTGAATCTCCTGTAATAGTTTGATAGTAGGAATGCCCAAAGATGAAGGAAATCTGGCTTCCATGCCATATACTAGCTCATAAGGGCTCATCCCAATGGATCTCTTGGTTGAAAGTCTATCTCCCCATAGGGCATTTGTGAGCTTCCTATGCCAATTCTTTTTGTTTTCTTCCAACACTTTCTTTATGATGTTGATGAGGCTTTTATTGGATGATTCGGCCAAGACATTACCTTGAGGGTAGTAGGTTGTAGAGTGGCCCAAGGTAATGTGAAATTTATGGCAGAAGCTGATCATATTTCGGGATTTGAAGGCAACAGTGTTGTCAGTGATGATTTTCTCAGGGCAGCCAAATCTGAAAAGGATATTTCCCTCAAGGAACTGGATGATAGTGGAGTCATTGGCTTGCCTACATGGGATAGCTTCAATCCACTTGGTGAAATAGTCGATGGCTGTTAGAATCCACTTGTGTTGGCCTGAAGAGGAGGGATGGATTTCACCTATGAAGTCAAGATCCCATTGTTGAAAAGGCTTTTCGGTTGAGATGGGCTTAAGGGGCAAAGACAACAGTTTTCTTTTTCCTTCAAAGATTTGGCATTTGTGACATGAAACACCACATTTCTTAACATCTACAAATAGAGAGGGCTAATAATAACCAGCTCTTAAAATCTTGTCAACACTGGACTTCCAATATAGATGCCCTCCACATTCCCCTACATGGAACTCTTTCATGATGCTGTTAGTTTCATTTATGGTTAAACAGTTCAACAAAATTCCTTCATGATTTTTCCAAAACAGGGCACCATCCAAGACACAAAACTTTGATGCTTTCATTTTTAGAAATCTCTTTTTGGCTGTGGACAACCCTGGGGGAGCACACAGGTTTAACAAAACATAGAAAATATCAGCATACCCTGGGGATTGTAAAAAGGTTTCACTGATCTGTGGAGTCACCAGCTCTCGTTCATTGTCTAGTTGGTAGATGTCTAGGGCTTGAAGATTCCTTTCGGAGATTAGTTTGGCTAAACCTTGTCCCTTTATCAGCTTGGTGGGTTTTATCTCAATGTCATATTCAAGAATATTGGCAATCCACTTGCCTCTTCTTCCTTCTAGTCCTTCTTGAGTTAATATGTCTTTTACAACAGAGTTTGGGACATAGGCAATCACATGTGAATATAAAATATAAACTCTGAAGTCTTTGATAGCCTTGACAAGGGCATAGGCCTACTTTTCCATAATTTGATACTTCAAGGGTGCATCTCTTAAGGCTCGGTTGAAAAATGAAATTGGCTTTTCATTTCCTTGATCATATTTTTGCAAAAGGACAACAGCTATCGTGTGCTCAGATGCAAAAGAAAAAATGATAAAATCTTTGTCAAATTGTGGACTTGTGAGGACAGGAGTTTGAGTCAAGGCAGCTTTGATAGTCTCAAAAGCTTGCTTGGTTTCAAGAGACCATCTTACCTTGGCATCATTTTTTAACATGTTGCTTAACAGTCTTATCAGTTCGGCTAAATTCAGGATAAATCTCCTTAGGAAATTGATCTTTCCAAGGAATGCTTGCAGCTCTTTTATGTTTCTTGGGTAGGGAATTTGGAGGATGGCTTGGATTCTTTTCGGATTAATTCTGATACCGTCTTTTGAGATGATGTGGCCTAACAACTTACCTTCCTCAAGGAAAAACAAGGACTTCTTGGGGTTCAAGGAAATGCCATATTTCTTGCATGTCATGAAGATTTGCCTTAAGTGTTTGAGGTTCTCTTGATCGGATTTAGAGAAAGGGGTTAAGTCATCAAGGTAAACAACAAGGAAATCATGTATTTCCTTGGCAAATGCAATATCCATTGCCCTTTGAAAGGTGGCACCAGTGTTCTTTAACTTGAAAGGCATTTTAACATACTTAAATGTTCCCCACATTGTGGTAAAGGTTGTCTTGTCTTGGTCATCAGGGTGAACAAGTATTTGATTGAAACCTGAAAATCCATCTAGTAAAGAGATTCTAGATGACCCCACTACTCTTTATAGGATGTGGTCCATTTTAGGAAAAGGATAATGGTCTTTTAAAGAGACCTGGTTTAAGTTTCTTAGGTCTACACACAGTTTGATCTCACCTGATTTTTTCCTTGTGGGAACCAGATTTTATACCCATTCAGAAAATCTGATGGGTGCTATGATACCTGCTTCAAACATTTTCTTCACTTCCTTTTCAATGAGGGGAAGAAGCATAGGGTTTATTCTTCTAAATTTCTAATTGAATGGTTTTTGATTTGGTTTTAAGGGGATGGTATGTTGAATCAATGAGGTGTCATAGGACTTCAAGTCCTCATAACTCCAAGCAAATACATTTTGGAACTCTTTAAACAAATCCACATACTTTGGTTTTTGCTCAGGGGGCAGATTTTTGGACAGTTTAATCAAAATGGGCTTCTTTGTTGTCCCTATATTGTGCTCTTCTATAGTAGCATCTAGAGGCTCCATTTTTGGATTTTTGGGCACATAATTATCATCAAACATGTCTTCTAATGGAGTGAGGCTAGCAGGCAAAAAGTTATTCTTTAGATCAATGAACTTGGCCTCTGCTTCGGTTGTTTCATCTAAATGCATTTGTTTCAGCTCTTCTATGTCTGCATTGTCAAAAATAGTTGGGCTAAGGATTTTTTTTGCTGTTGCAGTTGTTAGCACCTACTGATTTTTGTTTGTTTGTTGTTGGGAATCATTCATGGCCTCTATGTCAATGTTTACATTTGAAAACTCGCCCTCAAGAGTGAGGAAATTGTTAGTCTGGGCATCATTTTCAAATACTTGCCAGCCTTTAATATTGTTAGGAACAATGGGTCTATGTTTTATCTCAGCAGTAAAACCGTGATTTGGCTCAAAGGGAAGCTTGCATGTACTAGAAAAAGTTGGAAGGATCCTTGGAGTTTTGCCCCCAAAGATCTTGATAAGAGCATCCCATATTTTGGTGGAATGTCAGCAACTACTACGTCCATTAGGATTGTCTTGTTGAGAAATTGGACTAGAGACACACAAAGGTATTTGATTAAGCCTAAACACTTGACCTGACTTGAGTCGAAGGAGAACAGATCTTTGTATGGTCTTGTGACATCAAGGTTTAGCTTTTCTATTATAGCTTTGGGCATAAGATTGTGTGAGGCACATGAGTCAAACATAGCATTATGCAAGATCTTGTCATGTATGTGCAGAATGACATAAAAGGGTGGAACAGATCCATGTATTGATTTTCCATTGACTTCTGGACCAAACAACAGCTCAGGGGTATCATCTAAAACATTTACATCATCCTTGACCTCTCGCATTTGAAGTGACCTTTGAATTTGTTGGCTATAAACATCATGCTTGGAAAGTTCTGAGAGGGGGATGGATATATTAAGTTTTCCAATCTCTGCTTCTAAGTTAAATGGTTTTTCCAATGGAATTTTTGTGTTAATAGTAGCGGATTTCTCCTTTTCAAGAATATTTTCTGTGTTTTCCTTTTGATTATCAGTGTTATGATAAATGACACTTTGTGGTATTTCTGTTTTGGGAAGATTTTTAGGTGTGTTGTTCAAGTCTTCTTTCGAGGAAGAAGGAAGCATAGGCTGATCAATAGGAGGGTGTATGTCTGTTATGTCCTCTACAGTCACTTGGTGTGTGTTTGGGACAGAAATATTAGCTGGTTCTATTATGATAACCTTGCCTTTAATCTTTTTGGGTTGTTTGCTGTCTTTTGTCTTGCTAGGTGCCGGGACATCAATGGTTCTTGTTCTCAGCTTATATTGTTTGTGGACCTCCTACACAGCAGAATCATAGCCTTGTTTAAAATCAAAAGACTCCCCAGACTTAGTCTAAAATTGATTTACATCATGGTAGTCTTGATCTTCTTGAGTGAGAAAAATATGTTGCTCATCCTTCAAATCTATCAAGTTCATGTGAGTCTCTTCTGTGGGCTCACTAGAAGTGGATGCCTCTATGTAGTTTTCATGGAAAGGAGGTCTTATATCACGGTCTGGGCTAGATCTGGCAGCATTTGTGTTCTGAGCTTTCCTGAAATTTGGGTTCCTTGTAGCATTATGCTATTGTCCCTCCCATGATGATTTCCTCTCAACACTTTCCACCCTATCTCCCAGCCTATGCATGCCATTGATAATAGCATCTAGTTTCTGGTCGAAGGCTGAGGGTTCTTCCTTGAAGGTGGTTCTTCTCTCGGTTCTAGCTCTGTTTCTTTTAACAATCAGGTTTGCCTCCACACTAACTGCAACATTTTGCATTTCTGCAAGGCTTTGAGGGGCTCTTTCCCTTAACTGATAAGCCATATCGGGATCAAAACCATCAGGGAATTTGTACAAAGCAAGATCAGGTGGAGGTCTTGAGTTCTGTGGTATTGCATTATAAACATTATTAAACCTTGCACAGTAGTCTAAGAAAATCTCCCGAGGGCCTCTTTTGATAGTGTCATATTCAGATAATATGTGCAAGGGGTCTTTCATTTTCTCCCATCTGTTGATAAATGATTGGTATAAGGTGTCTGGGTCTACTATGGAATTGGCTAGGAGTGCTCTAAACCAAGTCCTGACATCACCTGTCAAACTTTGGACAAAAATATTCATTCTCACACTATCATCGTCAATCTCATAACTCTCAAAGTAGTCATGCATTTTCTTTGTATGTTGAAGGGGTGTGTAGGCACTTGTGCCATCAAAATAAGTTATTTTAGTCTGGTAATCCAGAGGCATAGCCCCGGCATTAGCAGGCAGCTATAAAGGTGCATATATCTTAGCCATATTAATAGGGATAAGTGCAATAACAGGGATAAGTGGAACAATTGGAGCAACCGGGATAATAGGAGTAATAGTGGTGGTATATGTGGCGAACAGAGGTGTAGAAACAGGACTTGGAGAAGAGGATGATGAACAAGGGGAAGTAGGGTTTGAACAAAATAAAACTTTGACAGGGGTTGGAACATACCTTGGCTGAACTGTCTTAGGAATGGTACCAGAAAAATCTTTTTGTTTCTCTTGTTGTCTAAGGATCTTAGGGATTATATTGGGATTTTAAAAAACAACTGGGGGATTTGGGCCTGGATTTGATTTTGTATCTAGCTTGTTTTTTTGGGGATTTTTCTAACAATATAGGCTAAAAAAACTTTTTAAAGGTCAGATTCTTCCTCAGTGGAGCTTCGGATAGGATTTGTGAGATTATCTGAGGAAGTCCCCAGCAGAGTCGCCATTATGTTAACACTCAGGTTGTCCCTAAGCTCCTGAAGGGATACGGCCGAGGTAACCACAAACCAATGTTTGGACTGCAGGTTCTGGCCTAGATGCAATCAGAGAGGGCTCTCTCTTAATGATTTTGTTGATGATGATTTTAGGCTAGCTATTGGATTAAGAGGGTTTTGTGTTTGGTGGTAGGAAGGATGATGCTTTCAAATAGAGAGGCATGCATAGTGTGATAAGTTCAAACCATTGGGCATGGAGTCAAGGAGTAGGACCGCTGGTGCGTTTTCTTGGTCACAAGAGGAAAATGGAGCTAGGTAGCTACACATAAAGCAACCTTCAAGTTAAAAGAGATGAAATGAAATCTAAGGAATGAGAGGCAATTAAGAATCTCTCACTCAGCTTAACAGAGGGAAGGCGAATGACCTCTATCTAGGGGCAGTTAAGAATCCCTGGATAATTGTCGTATATGGGTGAATTAGGGAAAATATGAGCCAAAAGGAATTCACATTTATATCTAATTCAAAGGAAAACATATAGAAACAACATAAATTGATCATAGAGTGAAATTAAGCAAAGTCTAGGCTATTCATTTTTCCTGTTATTTAGACAATGATATGATAACCACTAAACATATATAATGAAATAAAATGAAGAAACACTTATTGTTCCATGTAGCAGCACAAGAATTCCATAGTCACTCTTCAACCATTTAAACACAGCAAACAGTCATTGCTCCAATCTTTTCAGCAGTCTTTGATTATAGAAAATATCAGATATATAGTGTGAGTCTCTCCTGGATCGAATCAGCCAACTAACAACCACCCCTATTCCATTGTTTAGGGCTATCTTTATAGTGAAAATATCTAAGAGTATTTATTACAGCTGACCTAAATAGGTCTGCGGGGAAAGCTTTTTAAACCTAAACTTGTGCTGAAACTAAATGCAAGTAAATATCTATTGAGCTACGCCGGAGGCAGCTGAATCAAAATGAGTTAATATGGTGTCCTTGGTGGCTCGATACAATGCTTCTGCAATAAATGTGTTTTGAGCTTTGGTCCACTAATCTCATGTGACTTTGATGTGCAGTAACTGTGATTTGAGAGGCTTTAAATGGCTTTTATTGTTTCTTTGACTTGTTGGGGGCTCTTTAATGTTTTATCAGTTTCGAGCACTGAAAAAATCTTCGCTGATACACTTTGCTGCAACACTGATACACTTTGACATGAGTTTTGGCGTCTTTCTACTTTTGATACTCTTTTAACTGCTAAATCGCCCTTTTTCTTCCCTTTCGAGGAAAAAACGACTGCTGAAGAAAAAGATTCCCCATTTTTGCCTATTTCCCGTAGCGATGCGGGATTAGCGCTAAGAGATTTCAAAAACTGCCTCAGATTTTGAATATGGGGTTCCTAAGCTGCGATTTCGCACTTGCGCGCTTTTTGGCGGGTGACGTCAGCATGACGTCAATGGTACAACGGATGACGTCAGTGGGGTGACGTGGCAGGGGAAAAACACCCATCCCCAGACGCATCGATAGGTTTGGAAGTGAACAGACCCGCCCACCGTAGATCTAGGGCGTGGGCAATCGGACGGATGGTAGAATAGAGAAAGCGGCAGAAGGATAAGGGATGGGGGCTATATATATATATATATATATATATGGCATGGATTCATATAAAATGCCGATCGCCGATGTGCGATCAGCAACAGACCATTGGCGATGACCATATCAGCAGCAGACATGTATGTTTTTTTTTGTCATAGCAGTTTTGAAATTTATCTCAGAGAAGAAAAGCAGTGACTTGGCCATCGAAGAGGCCATGAAGAAGATGTATAAACCTTGCAGAGGTTCAAACATAATTGGAGGGACTCTACGCAAAGATCTCTATGCCGACAGAGTGACTCGAGGGCGAGCCATGATGTTTGTGTTGGGGGCTTGTTGGGCATGGAATCCTGCTAAGGCATGTTTTGGGGCTTAAAGCCGAAGTTTTGACCAAGTCTATTGTAAAATCTCTGCGAATTATGGGCACAGAGCGTGAATTCATAATAGAGTCACAGGGTTATCCACCCTCTTTTTTGTAAAATAATGTCAGCTTGATAGACCTACCCATGGTCCGCAGACCATGGGATTGTATAAATAGAGTAAGGCTTTGAGTGTAGAAGGAGACATAACAAATATAATGGAAGCATGATGAGTCTAAGAGATTGAGTCGAAGTGTAAAGTGTGTCTTTAGGTCATAGAATAGGAGAAGGATTTGCAGCTAATTGCGCAGAGGCCTAGTAGTCCACAGTTGAGTGCACGGACGTCGGTAGCTGAGTGGGTAGGGCAGGTCAAGTCTGTAACCATTGGAAGAATTAATAAAGAGAATTTTACCATATTTCTGTGTATCTTTTCTTGTTTTAGTGTATGATTGGGTAATAATTGCAAGTGTACTATTTATCTATTGTGCAAACTCATATGAATGTGTTGTATAAATAAATATAACTTAAGACATCTATTTACACGAAGATAATTTCCTAGGCATAGGAATATAAGTAAGATCTCAGATGCGACTTAAGGGAATAGCGCAGAGCACTGCTCCAGCAGTGCAGAAGCCCCACAGCCCCTGGTTAGGGGTGCGCGAAGGCAAGTATATCAGGCCGCGAGGGCCTAGGAAGTGTACAAAGCAACATGTGGAAAGAGAATAACAGTTGTACCAGTTCAACCTCTTAGACATCTTGAGGGTGTGGAAACCTGGTTCCAACACCCCCCATACTACTTCGGGTGAGACCTCAATCCGCGCTTCGCGAACTATTTCCGAAAGGGCCAGTAGTACAGGGATTTGTTTGGCTAATTAACTCCAAGCCTGGGTCAGGTCCCAACATGCCAACATTGGGTTGCCTCTAACATTTTCACTTATTCCATTCTTTGTAAAAGCCATTTTTTAAATTTTTGTATCTTTAAAATAAGTTTTCACTGTATTCAGGGTTATAGGATGTGAGCACCAAATGATTTTCTCACTTTTGCAACATTTTTTACATGTAGACAACTAGAGTTCTCAAATACCATCTAAGATAAATGTGCACGATGTGTGAAATCTAGGAACCCATTGTCTTTACAAGCTCTCCCCAATGATACAACACAAATCTTTCTAGCACTGTACATTCATTTTACTTATTCCAATTTACAAAACCTGTCAATGTTGTCAATTTGTGTGAGGGATTTACATTTGTCAGATACTAATGTTAGAACAGGAAGCATAATTGAAGTGGATAACAATTGTCATGGCCAGGAAAACACATAAGAATTATGGGAACCATCATTGGGAGTCCTCCCCTTCACACAAAGAATCCTACCATTAGATATTTTAGGCAGAAACTAAACGTGCTCAGAATTTCCATTTTCTTTTTTCCCTCTCAAAGTGCTTATGTACCAAGCGTGACCTTCATCTAAAAATCCAGTAAACCTTGTATCTTTTAAAGGTAAAAAGATCACAAATTCTTGAATTTTATGTCCCATAGTCTTCAGTTTGAATTTCAACTCTTTGATTTCATGATGTCACACTTCACTGTCACTTTTTCCATTTTGGTGTAGGGAAGAAGCAAGTAAATTTATAACACTATTACTTATTGTTCCATTGTATGTATTCATGTTGAGGTTTGCTTGTTTTTAGAAAGTTTATCAAGTAATGATTTTATCAAGCAATGACCTTCAGAAGTAGTTAACTCCACTTTAGCATCCATGTCAAAGTTCTTCAACAAACACATTACTGCAATATAATTCTCCAAAGTTTGAGATTCACTATTCACTACCCTATCTTTTACATCTGCATTTTCAAAATGTTGGGATGTTGTATAATTTCCATTAGCCATCCATTCCCATTTCAATGAAAACCATTCAGGTTTCTTTTCATATGCCCAAAATTGCAGGACGATAATCAACAATATACAAGCAACAATGTAAACATAAATTGGAAAGGAATCTCTTTTCCTAGAAAACAGTTTTGTAACTAAATGTAAAGAGCACGAGCAGTCCATGTTGTCAAATTCTTGTAGAACAATTTTACTAGTATGCTATATGCTGATGATGCAAAAGTCACCAGCATGCTATCTGATAACTATGTAGCTGTCATTTAGTACCCTTCCCACTGCAGAGCATATAAAAATTCTTGCTCAATATAAAAATTCACATTCTGCTTTTCTATGTATTATACCACAAATTTTTAATATCCACATTCTACATTATGGAATACAACTGAGATTAAGAATATAAACTCGTATCATGTGAAATCATGAAACTATTGATATCTCTAAAGGCTAGTTCCTAACTGCAGATGCATACATTTAAAAATAAGTCGAAGGTGAATAATTATTGAGCAAGGGAATTTTAAGACTTCGCTGGAGAATTGTATACAATTCAATGATCTCAAAATAAAAAATTCACATTCACTCCAATATCTACAGGATCTTCTAAATATTGGAGGGGATGTGAATGTTTAAGTTTCAGATCATTGAACTATATAAAATTTGGATAGTTGAGAATTAGACTCAAATCAAATACGCAAAATGAAAAGTATTTACAAGTTGGGACTTAAAAATTTAGAAATGATTTCATGTTTCACATGCTTCAAGAGTTGAATAATAACAAGAACTATGGCTATTCCCAATACAAACATGAACAAAGATGGTTTTCTGTCGAAGAAAACGCTGCAACTTTTTTCTTGCTTCTGCTTCTTTTAGTTGGTATTAGGGAAAAAACAAAGTTTGCATGAACGTTTGGTAATGATGGAGAACAATTAATTAGAAAAAATGGATTTCAAAGCATCCTACCATATCAAAAACTATTTTCTTTGGCCACATTATGGAGCAATCATTAGAATCCAATGTCCATGAGTTCTTGTAGTGTGCGGGAGTTAAAAACACTTGCATTCTTATGCCATTATATTTATGGCATTGAATATCTTTGTGGGAGAAAAGCCCAAATTTGAAGTATTGATATAAACAAATATGTATTGGAAATTCTACATGTTTTAAGTTGTATATAGTGAAAAACCACCTTTGTTTATATTTTACATGCCCATGATTTATCGGAATGTGAAATGTGCATCATTGATTTTTCAGTGTACTCGAGCCCAATTAATTGTCCATGGAACTCGCAAATCCAATTATAATTTTAAAAAACAAAAAACAAAAAAAAAAAATGTTAATTTTTAAATTTTAATTTTACATTAATATGTATAATATTTTTTTACATTTTTCCTTACCCAGTTAAACATTTATAAGCTTGATCTCATGTTATTTTTTATTTTGCATTAATTCTTATACATTTTATGTGAAGAACCCATTTTGCGTACTATGACAAAGTTAAATTACACTTGTGTAAACACAATATCTAGCTAAATATGTTGTCCTTTGCATGCAATTGACTTCTTTTTTCTAGTGATATTTATTTTACTTAAGTTTGTGGGTTATTAGTTTTGTTTTGTGAGGGATTATAGTATTTGTTTGGAATTATTTCCAAGGGCTAAAGTGTGTTGATTTTGTATTTTTTTGGCGTGTTGAAGCAATTTTAATCAAAATTTCAAGGAAATGTTAAATATTTTTATTTTTCCCTAAATTCAAAAATAACTTTCTAGTTTTTTAGAATTATTATTTTTAATTTTTTTATTAATTGAATGAACTAGTGACGTAATTAAGGGTATTTTATTTTTTAGTATTTGTGAGTTGCTTGAACAATTAATTTATATAAAAAAAAACTAATTTCTTTAAAAAAAAAAAAAAAATTGTCAGTTGCTTGTTTGTGGGAGAGTGCTCTAACTAACATTCACACCACATTGTTATGCTATTGCTCTATCCAATTATGCCATGACTAACAATGGTAAAAAAACCTATCAAGCATCATAATGTGAGAAACATTGTTGCAATGTTATATTACATTGCGATTTATCCAATGCCACAATGTGACATTACAAAATTAGTCAAACACATTTAATAATGTGGTTGACTATGTTCAACTACTTTTTAATGTGGTTGACAATCAAGACTCTTAAAATTCAGTCAAACATAATTGTCTATTAATATTATTTTTTCATATTAATAATCAAACATAGTGAACAACATTAATCAAACAAAGTCAACCTTTATAGTCAATGTTTAAAAAATTGACAATGATCAAACTTGGTCAACTTTATGGTTACTAGATTGAATAACAATCGACTTTGTTCACTTATAATTGTCCTAATTCAATGTACCTCAACCCTATTCAATTATAATAGCAAAGTCAAACATTGTCAACCTTAGTCAGCTAAAATCATCGTTAGTTGGTCACAATCAAGATTTAAAAATGTTTAATAATAATAATAACTATAAGAATGTTGACTACTACTAATAATAATAATATGGTGACATTAAATTATAATTATTATTATTATTTAAATATTATATTATTATTTACATGTTTAAATTTAATATTAATAGTTGACCATGATCAAAACTTGGTGAACCTTATAACATTATTATTAATATTAGTAAAGTTGGCTAATAATAATAATATATTTTACTATATTCACAGCGTTTAAGTATAGTTAACTGTGGTCGTTTAAATCAAATATTGTCAGTCTTAGTCAACTAAGGTTAACCTTTGTTGGTCACAATCAAGATTTAAATTTTGCAATAAATATTATACATGAATGACGAAAGTCAACATTGGTCAATCACAATAAAGATTTAAAAATGTTTAGTGATAATATTAATAAAAATAAAGATTACTAATAATAATTATAAAGTTAACTATATTAATGTTATTATTATAAAATTGAATGTATTATTAAGAGTTTGCCATGATTAAATTTGGTCAACACTATATGATATCATTAATATTAATAAAGTTGAACAAAAAGAATAATCATAATAAGGTTGACTGTGTTATTTTATTTTATGATATATGATTAAATATATTATTAATAATTGACTGTGATGAAACTTTATGCAACACTATAATGCATACAATATTATAGGGTGACCAACTTTCACAAAACATTTATTAATTTGTGATTAAGGTGTATATTTAATATTAAACATAGTAATATTAATAAAAGATGATGAGTATTAATATTAATATTAATATTAAGGTTGATTATTATAATAATAATAATAAAATAATAATAATATCCATTTTTAAGGTCACAGCCAAGCCAGACACCAAATTGGTGTATGAAACCCCCTTGTTCGTGGGAAAAGGGACCCACCTCCGCGCAACGATTTGACTGCTAAGTCTATGAAGGCATACATACTCTACCCCCTCTCGTTTTGAACTTGTGACCTCTTAGTAGGAAACACATACTCTTAACCATGAGATATCATATTATCATTATTATTAAGGTTTATCATGCTATTAATATATTAGGGTTTCTAAATAAGTATAATAAAAGTGATGGATACTAATATTATTAATATCAAGGTTGATTATATTATATTATTATATAATATAAATTTTAAGGTTGAATTAATTAATTTAATAATTAGGTTAACTATTTTTCTTATTTATTATAAGACTGAATTATATTATTAAAGAATTGGCCATGATTTAAATTGGGTCAATACTATATAGTATTATTATTATAAGTTGAATAATTATAATAACATAATAAAGTTGACATCATCATCATTATTATTATTATTATTAGTTGTTGACTATCATGAAACTTGGTCCATCCTATAATAATAATATTATTATAGGGTTGGCCAACCTTCTTCACAAACACTATTAAGATGTGTGATTAAGGTGTAATATTTAATACTAAAAATGGTAATATTAATAAAGGTGATGAGTACTAATATTAATATTAAAGTAGATTACATTATATTATTTATTATATTATTATTATTAACAATATATTATTATTAATATTAATATTATTGTATTAATATGAATAAGGTTTATTGATGCTATTAATATATTAGGGTTTCTAAAAAGTATAATAAAGTTAAACAATAATAATAAAGTTGAAAAATAATAATAATAACTAGAAGACAGAGGTGAGGCTCACTATATAAGGTAATTATAGTTAGTTATGGTCACCATGTCTCACTATGGTTGACCATAATCAACTATTGTAGCTTGTAGATATCTATGTTCACCATTGTCAATCATCAACCGTAGTTGAAAATTCATGATGGTGGACAATAGTCAACCATCAACTTTAGTTAGCCATCAAAAGACATCGTCAACAATGGTAAATGACGATCAACCACGACAAACCATGGTCATCTCTAGTTGACCATAGTCAACCTTAGGTAATGATAGTCAACCCATGCTCAACCAGAGAAACCATTATCAACCTCAATCAATAATGGTCAACATTAATGTAGCATTATTAAGTTCATGTAACATTAAAATGTCATTACATTAATGGTTTACCATGGTCAAACTCAGCCAGCCTTGGCCAACCATATTCAACCTTTGTTAACCTCCTAAACCATGATGAAAAGCATTAGCCATCTACAAGCATGTCCACCATGGTCAACAAATCCACCCCACATACGTCGGCCATCAACTAGCATAACCATATTGGTAAATGTGGTTGATATACCCCGATTGATACCATTTTCCACCTTTGATATACTAATGAGCGTATGAAAATGATGGCTATCACCGTATATAAACCACTTTTTCTAATAAAATTGTGCTATATATGTTTTCTAACTATTATAAATTTCAAAAATTTTAGGTGTAATTTGGTAAAATCTTTATCTTTAAACACTAAAAACCTTTAAACACTCAAATTATAAAGAACTCACGGATCAAACTTACCATAGCTATAAATCCAAACTAAATTATAAACCAATTAAACCAAAAACTCTTCACATATCAAACTTACAAGTGCAATATATCGCAGCCAAATTATACACGAATTAAACCAAAATATATGTCTTTGAAAAGTCGAAAACATATAACAAATGTATTGCAACTCTAAAATCTACAATGAACATAAGAATCGCCACATCCCTCACACTACATCCAGGGAAGCATCACAAAAATTGTTAATTGAACTTTGAAGATTCGGCGGTGTATAGGATTTTTTTATTCACGGCATCCAAGACATGAGTGCTTAAATATGTTTTGTCTTTAGTCATGTAGGTTTGATCCGAATTAGCTATCAGAGTACAATTACGCATAAATATGATTGTGGCAATGAACATTTTGAACGGATATACGTGCCTTTAAAGCAGGTAAGCAAAATTCATCTTTTCATTCCTCCTTTGTAACGGTTGGTTCCATATTTATTACAATAGAGAACATAGCTGCTCGTGCACAGAGCTGGAGAAGAGTCATTGTCAAAAAACTCTTTGGTAGCCACGCTGTATGTTTTATGCATTGTATTTTATTCCATTTACATCTTAAAAATAACATAAAAAGTATTATATATCTATCTATATATATATTGTACAAATACAGTAATTATTAATTATTTAAAATAAATAATCTATTATTATATTATTAAATTATGGACTAAAATAGGTTAATTGACAACTATCAATTATATCATTAATTAATAGTTAATTTCTTACAAAATAGGCCATCTCTACACTTAAGTATGAAGATCGAAACGTGAAAGCAATAAGGGCTGCTTACTAAACACCTCTACAAAAGAGTTCACATAGTGCAAAATCACCCATGTTAGCAAATGTTGTAGTTGTGTGGTAGTGTTACTATGCACATTCTTCCGCATCTTCACAACAAATTTTCCACCATCACTTATACCATGATCCTCATCTTCCCACTTTTCCTTTCTTTAATCTTTCATTTCCACCTTGATCCTTTATGGACATTAACGAACACTGCTTAATTTTGTTAAAACTTTCTAATGTATGTCTCAAAATTGGATAGAAAAAGCTTAATATGCATCTTCAATGATTTTAGATTGAGTGAAAAGTAATTTCTAATCCATGAGAAAGGATTTGAAAAATCAACACCACCAACATTGGGGTTCATGTAGAGCTTGTTTCTATTGATTAAATTACAATCACATATATTCATATATGATAGAATTCAATAAAAGTGTTGCAATCTCATCAACCTTGAAATCCTAAAGATAATTAAGTTTGCTAAATTGCCAATGGGATATGTTATTGTGCTTTCTATATATGAAGTTTGATGAGGTCAAAACTATTTGATTTCGAGCATAGTCACCTGAACCATGTGTAAAAGATACCAGATTAACTACTTGCAAAATAGGAAAGAAGAGAGAGTGAAACCATTGAAAATTTAACTAATAAACCAAGGAGATGGGTCAACTAATTCGAATTAAGTTGTGGATTTCATTTGCATTAACTTACTAAAACTCAAAATCCATTTTTCCTAGTTGGAGAATGAGTCGAAATTCGATTAGGAGAGTCATTGATAGAAAAATATCCTAAAATAGATTGAGTTGGAAGTAAGTGGATTTAAACTACAAAATAAGACTAAAAGTCAACTAATAAGGGGAGGAGAGAAAAAGATAGTGGTTTACTTCTACAAATAAGAGAGGAAGTGTGTACCCACTATAGAAGGCCTGGATATAGGATAATTTAAATTAATGGAGTGGAATTATCTATACTATTGTTCAACCAATTCCTAATTGGTGACACATGTCATCATAGGTGGCATCTTATGGTAAAAGTATACTTACTAAAAATACAGAGATTTAAGAAAAGAAAATGTTTTGAATAACCAGTGTCACATACCTCCTTGTTATAGACATATTTGGGCACTGCAACCCCAATCACGTATGTCCATAAACCAAGGGCTTCTGAGTCTCTAAAAGTGTTGTTTCATGCTCTAAAGGAACAAGGTCAGCTAATCACATCATCTCCCAGAAGTTCTCCATAGAAAACTGCTCAGAATTGGTCAAAACTGGACCATACATATTGCTCAGTGCTAAGGGTGCGATGTATCTCACCTGCTCAGTGCAAAAAGTGCAATGCATACTGGAAAGCCCTTCTGTAGGGTGCAATGGGTGACGGTAGCCAAATGGCAGAGACAGTTTGCAAGATGGATGATCATGGAATCTTCCAGAAACTTCTCCTGTGACACTTGCCTCTCTAAATTCTCCCAGGGGTGAGTAAGGGATCATCAATCTCCAAGTGGAATAGAGAACTATCAGAGAGAAGACACTAATAAAAATCCCAGAAGCTGACTCACCCACCTGCAATCATCTATATATGGATCCCTCATCCCAAAGATCCAGAGGCTGGAATTTTGTATCTTGTAAGGAAGTGTTTTTGGTTTCCTAGTGGAATAACATAGTGTTGGGTGATCTAAGCTTTTCATGAGGTGAAGAAGGGCTTTCATGTTGGGAGGATGATGCTGGGTCAGATCAATGGGTTGTAATCCTCTCTTCTAATCTTTACATCAATAAAGCTATTCAAGTTTTCCTCCACAT
>APFE030895535.1:0-11399 GCA_000404065.3 Pinus taeda
ATATTGGTGTTCAATGGTGTGATTGCCTTTTGTGTCAGTTTGATGATGATGAATCCTTGATGTTGATGGTTCTTTATTTGATGGCATGATCATATTGTCCAAGTATGAGATTAATTAAAATGTCTTTGGAAATTATGAAATGGATGCAAGGATTCATGAGACAGTTTACGATATTACACTACCACAGTGGTGGTTAAAGGTTATGCAATGGTTATGAAACTTACTGTCTTTGATGGCAATTTACTTGATGTACTAATGAATACTCTATCTAATGGTTAATGATGAATTGTGGAGTTGTGAATTGGATAATTACTTGTGGTAATTTGTATAAAAAAAAAATTCTAACTCCCTACTTTTACATACGAGGTTATCGAGATATGTTACATAAACCTTAATAAAAACTCAAGTTTTTGAAAATATTTTATAATATATTTCAAATAATTATTTAAAAATTAATTAAAATAAATAAAGATAAATTTATTTATTAAATTATTTCAAATAAATTAAACATTAAAATAAAATATAATATAATTCCATTTATCTTATTTATAAAAATAAAAACAATTAAACCTCATCATACATTTTTACCATCCAAATTATTTATTATAAAACACTTTCCCCACTCGCAAATTGCCATAACCACATGAAAGAAAATCCATGGATATGCCCACGCTCTCAGTTACACAATTCTTATAAAAGTGATTACGATCGCACTCACGTTTTCCATTTTACTAACCTGTTCGGCCACATTCGGTGGAATCATTCAGATCAGGATAAGAATTTGAAATCCGAATCACTCGTAAAATTTAATGATTTAAACAACTCTAGCATCAGTTTTAATCATTTTAACAAACAAATCACTTTGTAACAAGTAAAGACATTTATCTTTGTACAACCTAAATATTATTTATGTTTTCTATGATCAATACATGAATCTCTGGACTTTTCACACGGCCTCCATCTACTGTATGAAGTCTTTCAGGCCTCTATTTGTTTTAAAGAGCATTGCATCAAATTAAAATTTGTCGTTGCACACATTTTTGTTGACTATATTATGGGAATGTATTTATAGTAGTTGTAGAGCCACATAGATAAACCAGATTGAAAAATGGTAAGGTTGGTTATTTTATATCTGTACCAAGGTCAAATGGAAAATTACAAACAATCAAGTTACCCTTTGTCTCTACTCCCAGAGTGTTTACTATGGTACAAGCAATGCACTAGATCAAAAAAAGCAAAAAATAAAATTGAGGAGCTCAAAGAACTAAAGACCACCATAAAAATAGGAGACTATCTTTAGACTCCTATAATTAAACAAAGGATCTCAACTCTGAGATCACAGATAGAAAAAGAATGTTGTGTTCAAGAATCAAATGTGTTTTGGCATAGAAAACAACGCTGTGTAGAATTGCCCTACAAAGATAAGTATGAAGGGAAACCCTGCAAGAGCAAAGCAATGCCTATGAACAAAGAATATAGAGATCTCTGTCAAAAAGAGATAGAAAGCCTCCTAGAAAGAAGATTGATTAGATAATCCAGCAGTCCTTGGAACTGTTATGGTTTTTATGTTAATAAACATTCAGAACAGTTAAGAGGTATCCCAAGGCTCGTCATAAACTATAAACCTCTTAATACATCCTCTTAGATGATACTTACCCCATTCCTCACAAAGGAAATCTTTTAGCAAGAATAGTAGGGGCTAAAGTATTTTCTAAATTTGACGTGAAATCAAGATTTTGGCAAGTGGCAATTAATGAGGATGATAAGGTTAAGACTGCTTTTAGTGTCCCATCAGGACACTATGAATGGAACGTCATGCCTTTCAGACTAGAGCATGCCCCATCCAAATTCCAGAAGACTATGGATAATATTTTCAAGCCATATTTTGATTGGTTACTAGTATACATTGATGGTATACTTATATTTTCTAAAAATGTCCATGATCACTTTAAACATATCCAGAAATTTTTGCAATTTGTCAAAACCAATGGATTGGTTCTTAGCAAGAAAAAGATGCGCGTATCACTCTGCAAAAACATGCTCTGGAATTTGCTGATAAATTTCCAGATATTATCACTCACAAAACTCAATTACAGATATTCTTGGGATGTTTAAACTATGTAAGCAACTTTTACAAAAATTGCGCTAAAGATAGATCATTACTCAATAGAAGACCACAAAAACATCCAGAACTTTTGTCTCAGGCCCATACTGAAGTTGTCAAAAGAATTAAATGAAGGTAAAAACTCTTCCTATTCTTCATATCGCTCATGAAGATTCTTTCAAAATTGTTGAAACAAATGCCAACAATGAATGGTGGGGAGGAATTTTATAGCAAAAGAAAGAAGGAGAAGAACAAATAGTTCAATTTGTCTCAGGGACTTGGAGCCCACATGAGAAAAACTATTCTTCTATAGAAAAAAGGTCAAAGCAACATGGCACTGCATTGATAAATTTTATATCTACCTTATACACAAAAAGTTTCTCCTAAGAACAGATTCCTCTGCACTAAAGAAATCCCTTAGTAAAGCTATAAAGAAAGCAGGAGAAGCTAAGTTCGCAAGGTGGCAGGCTCTATTTGCAAATTTCGACTTTGAAGTCCAGCACATCAAAGGTGAAAAGAATTGTCTACCTAACTTCCTAACCAAATAATATTTAAATAAAAAAGACACTTCCATGGTGATAGTAACAGAATGGGACCCTTCCCAACATACAGAGACTCTGAGAAGTATTTCTGAAACACAGAACTGGGAAGAATGCTGTTCCAAATGGAAACCAACATGGCAGCGAAGAAACACAAAAGTACTCGATGCAAATTTGCAACCTCATTCAGATATTCAGCACTTAGTACCTGAAAGAAAAGTCTACCCCAAAGGTAGAAAATGGATACATGACATGGTGTATCAGAGGAGTATGATGGCTGCAAATTTGGCTAAAGAATCCATAAGCCAAAATTTTAGAGATATCACTATGATCTGAACAGAAGGAAGCAACCAAAGGAGAATCTTCAACAAATATCTTGCCATAAATCGGACCAGATGACCGAGACGGTACGACATGCTAGAAATGTGGCCATAGGGTAATCCAAGCATTATCTTCCCAGATACCATTTACAACTTTTCAAACTAAAAAAAGTTGTGGTAGGACATCATGAATGTAGATGGAAAAAAATGGAACTCACTACACAAGAGTAAAATGTGGGGCCACATGGACAAGGTAAATGGCTTCAACAATGGTGGAACGATTTCAGCCTCAACAAGACTAATACGGATCTTCTTTTCTTCTAGCATGACTTTTAATATGAATGTGACACTTGTGGATTTTTAACTAAATGTTGGCATTCTCCATGTAAAATTGTTGGAGATGTCAATAATTATCAAGACAATCAAATTCTTGGTTATTTTATGAAAAGACACCATGAATGGTTAGTCATGACTAAGATTAAACACCAAATCGTTTTAAGAAAGCCTATGATTGTAAGAAGAATTTATACAAAGACTTGGAATTCTTGTAGATATTCTCAGATAAGATTTCCAGGGGCCACACCCTTGGGGGACTAATGGTTCTCATGGGCTTGTCCTTAAAGCTTCCATAGTGTAATAATGATGTATAGTCACAAGACTGGATGTGACTAGTTTTCTCGTGGACTTTTCTGTTTAAAAGCATCCATTATATAAAAGTTATTTACAGTACAATTTTTTCCATAGGATTTGTTGAAATTTTCCACAGTGTAACCTAGTACAAATATTTTTCAGTCACGAGACTCGGAGTACTTCTCCAACTTTTGGTGAGCTTTGAGCCACATATCTTCGACTGACAAAATATAGTACTGAATCTGTCTACCTGACTGTCGGATGTTTTCCCCCTCATTTTACTATATAAGGAAGGAGTAAGGCTCATTCTGGGGCATTCGGAGGGTGAGTGTGATTTTGGTTATGGTTCTGAGTTTTTGAGTCCAAGGAGGAAGTTCTTGCTTCCATCTCTTTAGAATCAAATCTGAGAAGCCTGTGCATCAGAGTGAGAGCTCTGGTGAGAACCTAAAGTGGTCAGATTCTTAGGTTTTTGAAGTCTGTATGTTTTCATCAGAATTCAAGTTCTAAGACAAAATCTACGAAAGGCCAGGAAGCCTTTAGATATTTTCTTGCTTGAAAAGCCACAACATATGATAAATGCCTACACAATCTATCTCTGGAAAAGAGCTTCATAATTTCTCTCTGAATTTGTAAAGAAACTTCTGCATAAATATATGAGTATCCATTTTCTAAGCATGATACATTCTGCTTGAGTACATTTTTCATTTCTGCATGTGTTAAAATTGTCTGTTGAGGTAGTATCTGTGAGACAAGAGGTTCGCATGAGGTTGGCTGGAGGTTCGCCGAGGTCTGAGGAACACCAATCCGTTAAAGGCAGGAGGTCGTGTGAAGTACACTAGAGTGTGAAAGTCCAAAGGTTCGTGTACGGGTTTGTGTAAAGGTTCGTGTATTGATCATAGAGAAGAGACTCAATGAGAGCAATGTTCGTGTACTGGTTCGTGTAAAGGTTCGTGTATTGATCACAGATAAAAGACTCAACGAGAGTAATCTTCACGTCTGAAGCCCCTGCAGACTCAACGAGAGAAAGCTTCGCGTCTGAAGCCCCTGCAGCAAATTGGTATCAGAGCCAGTAACATCTGGTTCATTACGATTAGTACTCAAAATCTATAAGACTCTAAAATGGATAATTCTAGAAGATCTGTCTCTTTTAGAGAGCTTGAAGTTGAAGAACAAGGTGAAGAAAACCCATTAAGAGATATGTTTGCTTCACCATCTAAAAGGGTTATAAATTCTGCAAAACTTGAATATTTTGAAAGTCAACATGCACCTAAATGGTGTCTGTCCAATACCTCCTCGTCAGAAGTATATGTTGACTTATCTATGTTCCATCTTAAAGTTGCAACTAGAATATCTATCAAAGAAAGTATTAGTCAAATACAAGAGAACTTAGATTTTGTACAAACACTTTCTCTTCTTGACACTAAGAAACTTCACGTTGAAGCCAAAAGACTAGGAACCAAATATTTGCATCTGGGGTGCATAAGGGTAGGGATCAATCCCTTAGTCCATAGAGGACTGAATACTTTTGTTCTTGTCACAGTTAGAGATTTGACACATAACAAGTATTCAGATTCATTGATAGGAGGAATGGTTTCTCTATTATCAAATGGACCAGTATACTTTGATAGCTATCCCAACTTTTCTATATATACATTTGATGAGCACATCAAGGATATTTTACAACTACAGATTCAAACAACAGGGTTTGATATGAAGAAACATATAAATAATATTGCCATTCAAACTTGCAGTTGTTTTAGACACACAAATACCCTCTATCCTGCAGTTCTCCATGCTCCCAACAAAGAATCCAAATCTAGTGTGATTGTTCTAACAGATGCCCAGAATCAAAAGTTATAACATCAGATTATTAAATGGGAGGACCCAAGTTTTCCAGAACATTGGGTTGTTGATAACCTAAAACCTCCAACAATGCAAAAAATTACTTCTGTCGATATACAAGAAGGACCATCATCTATTGTAATATCCTTTCCTAGAAGATCTACAATAGATCGCAGAAGAATCGATTTAGCTTGCAAAGCATCATCCATGTATATTGATCCACAAGTAGTAGATATTGCTAGTTCTTTTACACCATCTGTAAATTTCCCTCATATATATCTATTTGAATATGCCCTGATTGTAAGCTTTTCATCCCTGCAAGTCATTTTCCCAAGTTGTAATAAAAAGATAAATCTCAGTAGCCTTGCTGATTCTGTCATACATTAGAACCACCATCCAAGGACAGAAGTATTTCCCCCTACAACTTCTATCACTCCATGTCCAAATCCAAAGTGTTCTGAACTACCTTTCCCTCATGATATTGATCATGTATTAATGATTCATTAGCTTCCATATTTGGAAAATGAAGACCCCTGCCTCAAAGACATGTTTAGCAAAATGCGTCCTGCTAGTATGCCTCGCTATGGTCTAGGATATTTGGAACAACTTGATGAGATAATCCCTCAATCTAGATTTGACAACTTTTTGCCTTCTGATTGTAAGAAGCCGTCAAAATCAGAAATGCACAAGTTCTTTTCGGTTATGGAAGGATGTAGGAAGCTTACAATCGGTCATCAATGGATGAAAAATATGCTAAATTGGGATTTATACACTCATCTTGAGGCTGAAAGTTTTGACCTTACCACTCCATACCCATAAAAAATCAAATTATCCCATGAATGGAACACATTGTCTTTTTATGAATGGAAGAGGAAGCAAGAAAATATAGATGTACAAATGGCAGACGCTGAATCATCCTCAACAAAACATTCTTGAACTTCCATAGATAGCAGTAAAATTGAAACTCCTACCACTTTCCCTCCTTACAAAGGCATTGTATTAGGAGAAGCATAGAACAGTGCTAAAGCCATTCCATTGGTCATAAAAGATGACAGTTCCCTTGGCATTGATGGTGTGATACAAAAAGCCAATGAACAAATAAACAGGGCAAATACAACAGTTAAAGGGCTAGAAATGAATTGTGCAAAGTCTATTGAAGTTAAAAAAGATTTTGATAGTGTACAAGTCTCTGTAAATAGTATTAACAGAACTCTGAATGATGTGAACTATTCCACTACTATATTGAAAGTTTTTGTTAAAGAATCCTTAACAAGGATAGAAGATGTTGAAAGGAAAGTAGATATGGGAAAAAAATCTACTCAGGAATCTATTGAAGAACTGTCTGAAAAAAAATTGATAAACTTCATATAGCCCCCAAAGACAAACTGATCCCTGTTTCTTCTCTATTCAAGAGATTTGTAAATATTCAGCATCCTGTTAAGCCTATTGATAGATTTCCTTCTCTCTTCCCTAAAGACATGGCCGAAGAAAAATCTGAACCAATGAATATCTCCTCACTGTTTAAAGAAGTAGAGCAACCTGAAAGCTCAGAACCACATCTATTCCCTATCTATGAGCCTCTCCAAAGTCAATATACCAGGTATTCAACACCTGATCTTAGTGGAAAAGGGAAACTTCCAGAAACACATAACTTCCATCCTGAATCACACAAAGAATGGAATATTGACAATTTAAGTGTTGCTCAGATTCAACAAATGATAGGTCTTGTGTTTATAGAATACAAGCTCATGTGTCTAAGGGGAAAAAATGAAATAGAAGCTTGTAAATCCATTGTTCAGTGCTTTACTAGAACTTTGTTGAGATGGTGGGAAACAGAGTCATCACCAGCAATAGTGGAAAAAATGGAAAATGAGATCTTGAAAGATGAAGCGGGAGCTATCATTCATAATTCTGATGAAGATCCACAAAGAAAAATGATTGGGGTACTGACTTCATTCATTTTAGAACATTGGTGTGGAGGAGAACTTGAACTTTCCAATAAGCATGAGATAATTCTCATGAATATTAAATGTAATAAAATGTCTCATTATGAAGATTTTCGTAGACACCGGATTCAAGGAATTTATGAGGTTAAAGATAGAAAAAATCTCTTGCCAATAAGCATGAGATAATTCTCATGAATATTAAAAGTAATAAAATGTCTCATTATGAAGATTTTCATATAGATTGGATTCAAAGAATATATAAGGTTAAAGATAGCAAAAATCTCTTGTGGAAACAAATCTACTTAGTACCATTGCCTTCAAAATTTGTAGATTATCTAAGACAACAAGATGCTTTTCAGTTTCTTTTTGAATCCATTACTTGGAGAGAAATATACAACATCATAACAAAAGTTCTGGTAAATTTATGCACTAGTATGAAATTTAATAAATCTCTGCAGAAGATGTCAAAATTACCAGACAACAAATCCATCTGTAACAAGTATGGTCTTGCTATAGATGACCCCATAGTAAAAAGAAGAAAAGCTAAAAAGAAGGCCAAGAAAGAAAAAAGACAAGAATACAGAAAATATCCACAGAGGAAAAGAAAAGGGACCAAGAAAGGATACTATAGTTATGTGCCAAAAACACATTACTACGAACCCAAGGATATTCATCTGCAGACAAATAAGAAAGATCAGTGGAATAAATTGATTTGTTGGCTCTGTTGCCAACCTGGAAATTCCGCCAATCATTTTCGTTTATCAAAAGAATATAAGAGAAACAGAGAAAATAAATCCTTTGAAGCTGCAAAGAAGAAAAGGACAGTAAAAACAGAAGGCATGGTGCCAACCCTGTGTTATAAATGTGGTTCTAAGAATCACAAATCTGAAAATTTTCCAAACATCTCATTTAGAGAATAGATACAACAACGACAACTCTGTTCAACATATGAATCCTCTGAAAGTTCTTCTTTAGAATGCTCTGATGAAGAATTAAACATGCACATGAATGAATGTGGCTACAGTGATTCAGACAATTTCCAATGTGAATCAAGCATTGAATCAAAAATATCATCTGTTGAAGACCATGTTTCTCAACCAAAGGAGAAAGTTTTCATGGCACAAACCATGGACGATGCAGAAACAAAGCTACTTGCCTAGATCAGAACGTTGGGAGAAGGAGAGATGAAGGAAAAGTTACTAGAAACTTTTCTAAGCACAATACACAAAAATCAAGGGAACAGTAGCAAGACTGCCTCTAAAACTGAACCAAAGGCATTATTCATCGATGCCTCATTTGAAATAAATACAAGATCTTTCCAAAGAAGCCAACAAAAATTTAAGACCATAGCCCTCACATTAGGCGAAGCTATCCAAGAGATTCATCATCTCAAAAAAGAGATTGTCTCTCTAAAAGCACAGGTCTGTGAGTTAGAAAAAGGGAAGAAAACTGAGGATGCATATGATGAATACTACACTAACCCAAATATTGAAATATTTGAAGGAAAAAAGGATGATACTATAGGATTCACCGACATGAGAGTAATGGCTATCCAGTATCAACAACATCATGTTATGCTAGATATCTGTATAAATGGTGAAATGTTTTCCCTAAGAACACTTATTGACTCTGAGGTATATGTCAATATTCTGAACTCAAAAATAGTACCTGCAAAGTACTAGGTAAAATCCTTTAGACAAGTGATTGGGTTAGGAAACAAAGATCTACTCTATGAAATCCCTCAGGCCTCTATTTTCTTTAAAGAGCATTGCATCAAATTAAAATTTGTTGCTGCAGACATTCCTGTTGACTGTATTTTGGGGAATGTATTTTTAGCAGCTATGGAGCTACATGGATCAACCAGATTGAAAAATGGCAAGGCTGGTTATTTTATATATGTACCAAGCTCAAATGGAAACAATGTAAACTTTGAAACGGGAACTATAAACTCAAAACAGGAACTCTGGCCAAAAAACCCCAAAAAAACATCAAAAACAATGCTAAAAATGAAAAGTGTGTACACTGGAACAATGTTTTTATTTTTTAGGCGTCAATTTTGAACATGTTTTAAAAATGGTAGTGACTACGAAATTTACGATGAAATTTTCGTGCAAAATATAGCTTCAAAATGAAAGTGATGATACTGGAACAATGAATTTTTTTTAGGGTCAATTTTCAAAATTTTTAAAAAATGTTAATAAAACCAAATTTTTATGTGTCAAACAAAGTTGTTTATGAGGAAAAAAATACATTAATGTTTTGGTAGAATATCATTTTTATTTCCTTAGTATAAATTTAATATGTTTTCAACCATAACATGCTAGATACAAAAGAAATTGAAATTTTTTCAACTATAAAATTAAAAAACCATGACATTATGAACAAATTACATCACTAAATGAATTCAAAAGTCATTATTTGTATATTGAATAAAACATACATTATATCTCTAATTTAATATTGCATTGTAGATATTTTAAACAATAAAATTTATCATAATTAAGACATATCATCCAACAACATAAAAATGCCTCATAACTTCTCATTTAACACCATATGGAAAACATTAATATTATTTGAAGATACGATGCATACATCAGTTATATAAACTATCTTAAACAATTATTCAAAATCACTCATATTTTCTTTCACACCATTAGAATTCACATGTTCAGATGAGTGACTGGATGCTAACGAAGATGTTCCATATTCTTCTCTGTCATCAACTAGTGCCCCATCTGAGTCCACATGCATGTCCAACATTTCAGGTTTCAAAATTCTTCTAGATTTACGACTGGTTTCAGCAGAATCCCATGTCAACATTGTTCCTTCTGGTAACAACCTTTTCAAAATCTCTATCGTCTTGAAGCGAAGAGTTCCTCTATTTGTTAAATTGAAGTCATAAACAAGTATGTCAACATCATCCAATTTTAATATGTCTCTGTGGCGGCAATTTATATTTGTACCCTTTCTTTTTCTTTTTCTGCCATTTTTTTTGTCAACTACCATCTCTGGCTTATACACACCATTGAATGGGTGTGTATTTGTAGCATACCAATGTACTTCAACACTTGTAAAATCCTCATTTTCTGTAAACACTTTTATAACTTTAGCAACCCAAAATGGATAGCCATTGGGATCTCCATCTGCTAGCACTGCAATCATGCAACCATCCTTAATATCATGTACTGAACCCCTATAAAGGTCTTCCGTGGCTTCACATTGTGCATGAGATCTTCTGGAACCAATATACATCTCTCTTTCTATTGTCTATGAAGAATTAATAATACCTTGAGATTGTTGTTGTTGAACAATGTTTACTTCCTCATGTTCATTCAACACATTTTGTGGCCAAATAAATGGATTTTTTAAAGGTATATCTTCATTTGTTGTTGTTGAAATGATATCACTTTGATTATTGAAAAATGACTCCCACCAAACTGAATCAACAATGTCAAAGTACTCATATGTATATCTAATACATTTTTTAATTTCTTCCAGGCAATCAGAATAATTTATATCTCTGTTCTGTCTGCGTGCATTCTGAACTTCACCAACTGATTGTAATAACAATATTTTTGATGCAAATATTGGATGATCTGGAATGAACTTCAAAAATTGCGAACTTGATGACGGTGCCCATTCTGTAGTAGTTGAATACTTCCTGCCCCATATTAGTGTTTTCCCATCAATTTTTTTGATACGAAATTGATGTTGGAAGTTAATGTCACTAAGTTGTTCAATGCATTTCCCCTCACCATATGATCCCAGAATAAACCTTCGCATGTCAACAGTTTCTTCCAACATAACAAAAGTAGGCTCTGGCATGTATGATTTCTTAATACATTCAATTAGTGATGCAAAGCTCTCAAATTCCTTTGTTATGAACCAGCTCAAGAAAAGATAGAAAAGATAGACCAACGCCTTAGAATTCAGCCTCTTCGAGGGGGCAACCTCCTTTACATTACATAAATGAACAATTCTTGAATGATACAAATGACAAAACCTCCTTTCTATA
>APFE030895538.1:0-46076 GCA_000404065.3 Pinus taeda
TTTGCACCACAATGGCTTCACCCCATATTACCCTCAAGCCAACGGCCAAGTTGAAATCGTGAACAAGGTTTTGGTTACAATTCTTCAACATACTATTGGGATGCACAAGTCTAATTAGCGTCTCATGCTCTTTTCAGCTATGTGGCTTACCGAACATCAACCAAAGATGTAACTAGTTTCACACCATTCGAGTTGGTCTATGGTCTCAAAGCAACATTACTGATCGAATGTGAGATTCCTTCACTCAACTTATATATTGAACTCCTCCCCAAAATATCACCTTAGGAGGAACTCGTCTTATATTTAGAGTGACTCGACGAGAGTTGCCGTCTCACTACCTTGGTCATCAAAGCATAAAATAAATAGGTCAAATCCCTTTTGTTTCAATCAGTCTCCCCTTGTGCATTCTTTGAGGGTTATTTGGTCTTATTATAGGACCAAGCTAATGATAAGTTAGGTGTAGGCAAGTTCAATCCCATGTGGCATGGGCCCTACATTGTGAAATGCATTTTGCAGAAAGGAACCTATGAGATTATTGATTATGAAGTAAATCCTCTAGATAAGCCTCGAAACAGGATTTACCTCAAGAAGTACTATGCTTAGGTTATATGGCATGGTCACTTATGTACATTAGTGTGTCATTAATTTTTGTGGAGTGTGGCTTTGCGTGTTAGTTTTCAAACATCTTTCCTGTTTACTATGATTTTCTTGCTTTGCAGATGTTTGTGACTCCCCACTTCCATTTCACTGATGGTGCTTGTCATAGTACCCAAAACCTATCATCTGCGGCATGGGCTAGTTATGACTCCAACAATGATTTGATTGACCTCCAAGGTATCTCTCTAGGTTGCACAACTAAAAACATTGTTGAATACAGTGTTTTCATTGAATCATTGTTAGAAGCCATTGCTCTTGACATTAGAGAGTTGGTTGTCAACCAGGATTCGCAACTTGTCATCCTTCAACTCAACGAGAAATATTCTGTTAGAAACCCTAAAATATTGAGAATGTATCTCTTTATTCATCTAATGGAAAGACATTTTGATTACATTACATGTCATCATATTCCTAGAAGCATGAATAAATTGACAGATGCATTACCTAATTATGTGTTGGATAGACATTTACGAAACACGTGAAAACATAAAACAAACCATTTGTACCATAGTAGTCAAGAAAATACAACATATACATATATATATATGGTGATAATGTTTGACACGTCATAATCCCAAAAAATAATATGTGTATCCAAAATAACATCAGTGATTCATAGGCCTCATATATCTGTGGCATGCAGGCCTCAAAAAAATGTAATTGCTCGACCTAGGAACTAATCAACATGGTGATCGTGGTAGCATGATACAACTCATGTAAGATGAGTCAGAAATTGCCGGATCTGATCTGAGACTCCCACCATGTGTCTTTGATACTGATGAGGAATGTCTCTTACCCGAGCATACTCCAGGATACCACGAGTCAACCCCACAAGGTTCCTCATGATCGCCTCCTCGTTGTTACTACCCTCCTGATAAGGAGGGGCAACATCAATTGGGTAGGGGATGCGCTTGGCTATTGGGGACATCCTAGTAGGCCACTTTGGTCCAACGTCTACATTAACAAAAGAAACGTTATAAGCACATATATACAAAAAATAGTTAAAGAATATCAAAATTAAAAAAGTTTATTTTTTAGCTTCATCATCAAAATCCTCTCCATATGGTAAGGGCATATCTGAATCTCTATGAAAGTCAGTGCCATTATATGGCCAGTCCTCCCTGAAAAAAATTTGTCATCGTATCCATGAAAAGAATGCAGGTATGTATGACATGTGCTAACCCCTAGTGATCTTGTGCATCAAAAGATTCTAGCGGGTCATCCGTGGATCACGTGGCATAAGAGGATCTACCTCAGTCGGCTGAAACTGGAACAATGGCACATGTTCTAAGAAAATGTTCATGAGCATAAATCCAAAGAAAAAATTCTTCATATTCCGCACCTTAGCTTTGGACAATTGGCACTTCATGTTGGTATTCATGGCCTCTGCCGAGTTGAATATCGTAGGTGTTGTATAGTCGATAGCATACAAGAACTTCGACTTGTTGGTCTCATGATCTGCCTGGGACCCTGCCACTCTGTTAATGGTCAACATCAGCACTCTTAGTGTCATATCCCAAACACTAGAAGTCTCAATATTCCCACCTTGCCACTCTGTTGATGGTAAATAGAAGCACTCTCAGTGTCAGATCGTGAACACTGGAAATCTCAATCTTCCCACTCTTTGATTTCACGGCCTGAGGGTAGTGTTCAGTAAGAAATGAAGATATGCTTGCCCCAATCGGTCGTGAGTTGTACAAGTTGACTTGTTCCCCTCTTCATGAGAGTCCAATGATGAATATATATGTGAAGTTTCCAACTCCACCTCCTGGTCACCAATGAAAAATATTTCCTTATTTATGTCCCAAAGACTAATCAGGTATCGAAGCAACTTAGGTTGGGCCCACGTCCCTGGCATAAGAAATAATTTGAGGAGCCCACAAGCCCTCAAAGCTTCTAGGAAATTCGGATCACCCAGTGCCTTGGTGTCCACATCCTCATGTTCTCATTCTTTCTAGTCCACCATTTTTGGTGACTCTTTCCAGCAAAAGCCATTAATTTGAGTCAACAATCATGCTTGGACCATAAATTTTAAGTTTTAATGGTGATATTTTTAGTAGATAGGGTTTTTTCCCTATTCACAGTGCCGATGTGCCTATTTTAAAAATAGTTGCGTTGATGGCACGACAATATTTATTAATCATCCTCGACCGGTGCAATTGTTTGCTCAAAAGTTGCGTCGATTGAGGGAATTTTTTTTTTTGCAAAACCCCCTCAAAAAACCCAAAAAAATGGTTAAAAATAGGAATAAAGGACATGAAAATGGAGCTAACGACTTTGGCTCTTACATGTAACTCGTGGCCTGGAGAATGACCACCTAGATCTCTCACAATCTGCTTTTGAACAATTAGGGAAAATGTGATTAAAAAGTTTTCACAGCAAGGTAAAATGGTAAATGGTAAAAATATATTTACTTTTCTCCTTTTTATCCATTTTTTCATGAAAATATAAGGTTTTTGTAAATATTTTAACCTATTTTGCCTCAATAACTGGATAATACGCTTTACCTTTTTGCGCAACGATAGGTGACAGATGTTTGACGATGATGGCAAGTCATGTTTTAGTTCTTTTCTCGACTTGTTAATCTCTTATGAAAATATTGAAGAGTACTTTTCCCTTTTGGCTCATAAAAGAGAATAAAATGGGGGGTTTACTTTCAAGCTCTTTTCTAACCCTTTAAAAGTGAAAAGATGGTTGAGCCCTTGTCATTTTGAACTCATTAATGGATGTGAAACATCATGCACCTAGTATAATTTAATCCATTTTCAAGCTGGGAGGCACTATTTACAAAAAAGGTACTCCTTGACTAAAATGGTCAGGTGGTTCTCTCAAGTATCATTTTCTACCTTTTCAGGATTGAGAGACACAAATGTACGAAGAGAAACCATGTGGAGTTTTATTTTACATGTCTTTTTCAAACTTTCTAAACATGAAAAAGATACTAAGTTACACCCTTGTTGAAATCATTAAAATATCAAATGACATTGGATTCATCACCATGATGAAAATGACCTTCTCCTTACTAGGGCTCGTTAAACTTACTAGGTCGAATTTTGTCTGAAGGATGAACATACATTGCAAGAATATGTTATTGCCTTCAAGCTTGTGATTAAAAAATAATTCGGGTACCTGCCAGAAATGGTTGGGAAAATTTGGAAATCTAATCAGCTGTGTCGGCAGCTCACTCTTGAACATGACACTTTCTCCTTCGTGTTGGGTTGGGATATCCTCCTTTGAATCATTGACCTTCTTGGGTTGGGCCATTCATTTTTTCCTTCCATTTGATCTCTACCACGTCATGATGACCACCAATCCTATGGATCCAAAAGCTTCCAAACTTCCAGTTGTGTCATTGGTATGTTCAAGAGTTATCCTTCTACAGTTACATTTACCTCTGATTCTCTGTATCATCCAAAATCATTTCGCATCCTTTTGTCTCATGTTGATGATGTGGGAAACATTATGACCCTCCTTTGACACGGTTTTTTCCCGCTGAATTTAGCTCATTATCTAAGAAGTTGACCGAGATATTCCCTTCCAGTACCTTAGATATTGCATTCCCTAATGGAAATTTCTTTGCACTCGACGACAAGTTCACATCATTGGCTTTCGATTGAGTGATTTCATGGGTGTTCAACATCAGTTCCTCTATTCACATTCCATGGATTGTGTTGATAGTACCTTGAGGACCATTGTCATTATTGGTGGTTTCTCTTGCACTTGTTAAAATTTTACTTCATTGACTAGTAATCAAGCAACTTTCTAGCATGATCGATGTTAACCCATCTATTCACATTTGAACCTATAGTTTGATCCGGTCGTGTTGGAGCACAAGACCCTGGACTTAGATCACAAAAGTCTAGGTTTCCAAGTGATGTGACATAGTTATGTTGATATACATGTCTCTTTCGTATGGATGGTTGTGACCATACCATGAGTTATCATATGTGGTCCTTCTCTCTATTAGATGGCTACAACCATACCTTGGTTTCATTATGATCCTCTTTGACGGATGGTTGTGCCCATACCTGGATCCATTTACATGATCAATCTCTAGATGGCTACATCCATGCCATGGTTCATGTATCATTTGATAGAGTTTTCAGTTATGTATATGTATCTATACTTTCTTGCACATTTTCCAATGACAGACTATAGTTCCCCGCACTGATTCATAAAGCGTTTCATCCCTCACTCTAGTTCGGCCTTCACGCTTTAGGGGGAACCTATCACACAACATTTTGTCATTGTCTCTATACTACTCATTCCTTGATCCTTGAGGACCTCTATAGTGAACCCTACATGCTTTCCTGTCATGAAGAAACCCCCCATTATGTCCCTCTTCATGAGTAGATCAATTCCCTTCTGCACTATTTCCCCTGAAACTTTTGTTTTGCCCAATTTACAAGACCAGTGCTAATGTCCCTTGTATTCCTCGCACCGATGTGTAGGGATTATCACTGTCCCTAGCGCCAATCGGAGTGATTGAGCTATGTTCCAGTCGCGCGAGTCATATTATGAATTTTTTTTTAAACTAAGAGCTAAAGCTTCTAGCTCTAGAAGCTTCATAACAGAATTCTGGTAAATGGTTTCACCGGATGGGGTAAAGGATATTAGTTTGGGATCCTTTCCCCCTATAATGATGGAACTACCTAAAGGGATAAGACCTTCTCCCATGAGAATAGGATCCATCTCCCATCCCTTCATCTTATATAAACTTCCCTTCTTACCAAGCACAAGCTAATGTTGATGTTAGTGTGCTAGTGCTATTTTGGTTTGGAGTGAACAATAAGCTATTCATAGTTGTAGCTCTCTAGTTGTATGGGTGAGAAGTGTGATTTTGGTTTGGAGTGAATCCTAAAGGGAAGAACCTTAAAAATATTATTGTTGAGGCCAACATCGAATGCTAACAAAAGTGTGTGGGAACCTGGTCTTGTTAGAGGAGAGTGGCAACGTCAAGACAATGGTTGTAATATATTCTTGATTTAATATATATGCAACTATGGATTGATTTCCTACATGATTTTTCATCTTACATATTCATGGCTTAATATTTCTTGACTTGTTAAGTATGTCGAATTACAATTTGTCTATTATCACGGTTGTTGTTTGTTGTTTTTACCTCTTTTAGGTGTTTGAAAAAGGAAGCGAGAGATAGCTAGAGCGAGCAAGCAAGGACATCATCAAATGGGATAAGCATACTAAGATGTAGTCCCTCTTAATTGGTTCTAGCCTAAGGAAATCTTCCATAGAATCTATCAGTTGTGGCTAGACCCATTATCGGGCAAGAGGATTTTGTTTGTGTTTGCACTTATAATTTTATTTCACCACGGGGTGCATATCAGTATTATCTTGTTGAGATATTCCCAGGGATTTAAAAAATGCATCTCGTTGAGATGGAACCTTTAGAATATCTAGGTCTGGGACAAATATTTTGGCACTATTTATCAATGAGACCCCGTCAATATTCATCCCTGATTGATAAGAGTTTAGATGTAGTTTTTTCCCTATTTTGACTATAATATTTACCTTTCTTTTGATAAATCTACCCTTTACTTCTGGAAATCTCTTAAATCTACTCATGAGATGGATTATCACCATATATATGTGTAATATAATTCATTTCATCACTGAAATTATTAATGGTGAAATATCAAGAGATCATTTCCCTACAACAATTATCCTTTGAATAATTATAATTAATATTATTTATTTGTTCTCTTGTCCCTTCCTCTAAGATCCTTCTAGCAAGGGCACAAGATCTCTCTTCATTGAACGCTTCACAAGGTCTGTAGAAAGGCATAGGTTGATCAACGACATTGGTAGATTCTAGTGGATTTGGTGGTCTTTCCTCATTTGGAGAATTCTTCCTTGGTCAAGCACTATTATTACCTCTATTATTCTAATCATTCCTAGGTTGTGTATTTTGAGCTTGTTTTCTTTCCATTTGAATTAGCCTAGGTTGCATGGAATTCATCTCTCTAGCATTATCAACTCTCATTTATTTTGTCATTTGAATTAATTATTTAATTGTATCATGTTCTTAGTTTAAGTATTTTCCCTTAGATTTAATTGGGCCTCTTTAAAAACAAGGAATTTCAGACTTTCTAGATGCCTTTTTATCCTTTTCTAATTCCCAAGCTATGGCTTGAGAGATGCCAAAGAGTCAAAAGAATTATTAGGCTTCTCAAAGTACCACTACATTGCATATTTCTCTAGATAAAAAAAAAGGAGCCTCATCTTGACATATTCATTATTGTGTAAAAGAGAGCCTTATATTAACATCTTCATGATTGTGTGTAGCTCTGCTACAATTCTTTTCCAATAATTTTGTGAATGCTATAAGATGGGCTTCAATAGTGATATCATTATTTCCTTGAAATGTAGGCATTTTGTACAAACTAGAATCTAGAAACTCATGAGGTTGATCCTGAATGTTAACAAAGTTGCAAGGGAAAAATAGATTCATGATGTCTTACTAGATGGGGTCAAGGAAAATCAAGTGGATATCGAGGACTTCGTGTTCGAGAAATATTAAATTCTTACTATCAAGTAATTTGTTTCATTGAGCACTAAGATCCTTTTAAGGATCAGGAGCAGGGTTATCCAAGTTACCATGATTGCTTCTAGTATAAGCTCTTGTGGAAGGATGAATAAGTGGAGTCTAACTAACCCAAATGTATAGGTTCTAGGAATTTGTGGATGATGAAGATGAAAAAGATGAGCGATACTAAGGATAAAAAGTTTATAACCTGATTCCAACAAATTTTGTGATGATGTCGAGTCAAAGGATGATGATAAAATAATACATGATGTTGAAGTGCTAGGAAATTTTTCGCTTAATGGGTGAATAATATGATGAGATAAAGAATATTTCATCAACAATGCCAGAAAATGTTGTTTCCCAAATTGTACATGTGAATGTGACAATGATCAGGGCAGGGGTTGTCACTTTGATCCCCAACCTCTTTGTTATAGTTGCCTCACTGGAGCATGATATCAGGAGTATTCCCTATGAAATGTGAGGATGAAATACTTATTGGGAAACAAACAAGCTCAGGAGACACAACTAAATATCCTAGAAAACTGGTTAATGATGATTGGTAAGTTTAATTATTAGCATGATTTAATTAGATTATTGAGAGATCAATGCCATATGGAGTCAATGTACTTACACAATAGGGATTAATTTACAAGTTATCGGATGGACATTTTTTTCTAGGATGAAAATATCCTATATGTGAAATGAAACCTATAACTAAGTAAAATGCAAACTCTTGATTAATTTTATATTAAATGCATATTCTAAGTGAGTTCTCTCTCTTAATTATTTTGAACCTAGTCTCATGTGTAGGTTGTGGAAAGAAACCCGGGGGAATATAGAAATGACTATATTAACAAGACCTCCCTTGGATTTCTAACCACCTAAATGCATCCGACACGGTAGAGATTGTTGCTCTGATGATTTCAAGGTCAATGTGTAAACCACAAGCGATGATCTAAACTTCGCAAGCAGTTTGAGAAAGGTAGTCTTGTCTTCTTTTATCCAAGGATATGTTTGGAGGTAAATTATTTAATGCACAAATAATCCTAGAATGCAAGTTATTAAAAAGGAAATTAATTAACAAGTAAAAGGACAATCATCGCCAAAAGCAGTGATCGATGAACTCCTTAATTATTACTTATGCTACCCAATGATAGGTAGAGAGAAAGGGAATTCAAGATTAGAAATCCCACAATGGACAATTTCTTATAAAATGAATATAAACATAAAGTGACCAAGTACAAGGATTCTCTTAGAAATGTTAATGTGCCAATTAGGCAATGCAAATACTATGTCACGAGGGTATCCCATCTAGTGGGAATCTGTGTAGTCCTATGTCATGAGGGTATCCCATCTTAGGGATCAATTTCAAACTATTTCTTAACCTATATCGGATAGAGTGTTCTTTATGGTCACTTTACAAGGGATTCCTCCTATTTGGAAAACCTTCATCACTACCATAATAGAAATAATTAATTACCAACAATTGATGAGCTAGTTGGAAAATGCACTGAAGAAGAAACTTGAATGATCTCTAGAGGGAGGATTCAAAATCATGAAGAAGAAGAACCATATGCTTTTTCTGCTAAATCTAAGAAAAATAAAGGTAGAGGAGTTCCATCTAATATCAAGAATATTTCTCCAAAATTCAAAGACTCTAATGGAATATCAAGAAAGGATATGAATATTTCCAAGATTGAATGTTATGATTTTCATAGGTTTGAATAGTATGTTCAAGATTACTTGGAAAGAAGAATGCTCGAAGGTCAACATACAAAAACAATCATGGATTCAAAAATAACAAGCTAAATAATAATAGAATAAGAGATGCTCAAATAGGAGGAGATTATACAAGAAGAAGAGATGCTTTGGATGATCGTGAAGAAGGCCATCGTACTCAAAAGAGGTCAAGGAACTCTAGGTATGAAAATATAGCTGCTAGTCAATCTTAATTTCTACTTATTTATGCTCTTTCTAGTTATTCCCCTCTATATTCTTATAATAATTGGTCAGTAGATAATGGGGCATCTAAACACTTATTTGGGTATAAGAAAATCTCAAATCTGGTTGAGAGGGAGACAAGTTTGAAAATTATTCTCTGGGATAACTCTACATATCTAGTAAAGGGATTTGGTTTTATCAATTTTTTTTTGGACTCGAGAGATTTTTTTCTTCTTCATGAAGTAACGTATTTTCCAGTATTAAAGAGTGACTTGGTATTTATTTCTCCCTTGGAAGACAAAGGGATGAGAGTAGCCTTCATAAGAGTAAAATTCCTCACCTGGCCTATGGACTGAGATATGAGGGATACTTTTATCTTGGGATCTAGAATTTAAAATCTATAGATTCATTGGAATACGTTTTTTGGCAATGGTCCATCACATCAGCCATCAAAGTGAGCTATGACATTGAAGCTTGGCACATCTACATTACGAATCCCTACTAAAATTGAAGAAGTTAGTATCTAAAATACCTGATGTTCAAGCTAGTCATAATGGAGTATGTGTGGGATGTTCGAGTGGAAAGAAGTGAAATAGTACAAGGGGACACTTCCCATCCATCAAGAACAAGTCTAGTGACATTCTTCAACTCATTCATTTTGACCTATGTGGACCCATGCATGTGCATTCTCTTCGTGTCCATCTCTACTACATAAGATTTATTGGTGATTTCTCCATGAAGACATCGTTATACTACTTGAAGAATAAGTATGAGGCTTTTGATATGTTCAAGGACTTAAATACATTAATAGAAAATAAAATAAGGACTAAAATAAAGGACTTAATGTCTCATAATGGTGGAGAATATACATCAAATAAGTTCATTTACTTTTGCAAGTAAGCTAGAATCAAGAAGGAAAATATTGTACCTTATAATCCTGAGTGGAATCGAGTGGCTAAGAGAAATAATATGTCCATTGTGGAAGCTACCCAAGTTATGCTACATGTTAAGAGGCCATTACTTTGGGGAGAAGCAACAAATACAATAGTGTATGTTAAAAAAAAGGTTCCTCATTATGCCTTGGATAACAAGACTCCAAAGAAGTATTCACAGGTGTGAATCCCGACATTGGACATCTTAGGATATTTGGTTGCCCCATTGTTTCTGGCAAAATTAGTGTCTTGTTGAATGACTAACCCTCTAGGTTTGGTAGCTACCCTAGAAAGAATAGTTTAAATCAATTCAATGATCTTTCTTATGTGTAACAGATAAGAGAAAGATAGTAGAAAACCAATCTGGAACTTTCATTTTTTAACAAGGTTGACACAAGACAATGAACTATCCTCGACAATCTCACCCTATAGAAGGCCTAATAGTATGCATCGCACTTTGACAGTGTAGCAGTCAGTATGGTTTAGTTTAGACACTTTCTGGATGATTTCTGAGATAGACCTTTTGGGGAATGATGTATTCAGATGACTAAGTTTCTTTAGGGTATGAAACAACTCTTTTAGGGGTTGATGAGCCCTAGTACATTGACACATAAGTTTGGGTTGATGTGCCCAAATATGTCTATAACATCCATATATTTCCATGTGTGAAATGACAAAAGGAACAAGCTAGAAGCCAAAGTTAAGATTGATTTTAGCTAGGATGTAACATTTGATGAAGATGCTATCCTTGGAAAAGAAAGGGACCTCCCTCCTCCTCTACCTGCCGAGAAAAAAGACGATGATGTGGACCTACTAGAAGGTTCTTCTATGGTAGAACCTTAGAAGGACATTTTAAATGATCCCATGGAGCCTATGAAACCCTTAAAATCTCCTCTAAGTGATCCCCCCACTAGAAAAATACCATTGTGGCTTTGTGATACTATACAACATGTTGGGAGACATCTTCATGCCAAAGGGACCTTTAGAGAAATCAAGGTGCCATGTTGATATCAAGGATATGTTGTATCCATGAGCACTATCATTTAGGTTGAGCCTATCACTTTTGAATAATTTGTGAAAGAAAAAGTTTGGAATAATGACATGGTTGAAGAGTATGAATCGATTATGAAGAATGATGTATCAGATGTTGTTTAGAGGCCAAAAAGGAAATCTATTGTGACTTCAAAATGGATATGTAAAGTTAAGAATGGAGTGGATGGAAGAATTGAGAAGTATAAAGTGAGGTTCATGGCTAGATGTTTCCCCCAGAGAGAGGGAGAATAATATGATGACATATTTTCTCCCATTTCCTGCTACACTACCAATAGATCAATTTTTGCCCTTGCTACTAGTCAAGGATGGACACTTCACTAGATGGATGTAAGGACGACATTTCTTTATGGCATACTACAATAATAAGTATATGTTGAGTAGCCCAAGGAATTTGAAGTGAAGGACATAAAGAATCATGTTTGCAAGTTGAAGAAGGCATTATATGGCTTGAATCAAGCACCCAGAGTTTGGTATGCCAACATTAACAGTGACTTCTTGAAGCTTGGATTCATGAAAAGAAGTGTTTACCCTAACCTATACTTTAAGGCGGTCCAAGATATGCATTTGATTTTGGTTGTATATGTTGATGATCTATTCTTGACAGCTAATGAGCCCCTAATGCACAAGCATAAAGAGGACTTATCCTATGAGTTCTAGATGAAGGATCTTCATATGATGCATTACTTCCTGGAATTAGAGGTTTGGCAGAAACATGGATATATTTTATTTTTGAAGGAAAATATGTCATGAAGCTATTAAAAATATTTGGAATGACAGAATGAAAATACTTGGCCACCTCGATGGAGATGAACATAAAGAATTTATGTAGAGATGTTGGATGACCTAATTTGGTGAATCCTTCTGAGCATCAAGAGTTCATTGGGACATTTATGTTCCTTGTGAACACTAATCCAAACATATCCTTTAAAGTAAAAAATTTTAGTCAATTCATGAATGATCCCCTTTCATGCACATTGGGTTGCTCCCAAACACATATTGAGATATTTGCATGGGATGATTAACCTTGGTATGAGATACACTTCCAAAAATGTGAGACTGCATAGATACACCAATGTTGACTCAACTGGAAATTTTATTAAAGGGAAGAGCACAAGACGATGTTATTTTAGCTTAGGGTTTGCTATGATAGATTGGATGAGCAAAAAACATAAGTTTTTAGATTTGATCACAGTCGAGGCAAAGTACATGGATGCTAGCATGGCTAGTTGTGAGGAAATTTTGTTGATAAATCTCTTTAGAGAACTATTTGAGTAGGTGCTAAATACTATAGTGATATATTGTGATAGTAAGAGTAGGATCCGATTTGTAGAGAATCTCATATTTCATGATAATTCTAAGCATGTTAAGATTAGTTACCAGTACATTTGATACATGGTACAGAGAGGAGTTGTAATACTCCATCACATTTCGATAGACAAGCATATAGCAAGCATACTCAACAACACTTTGTTTAAAGGGAAGTTATTCATCTTAAGAAATTAGCTTGGAAGGATGGATGTGACCCTCCCGAGAAATGGTCTCAGTTGATCAACAACACTGAGTTATGCTCTCCCCCTCTATTTGAGCTCACAAGGAGAGGAATTGAGTCTGAGAGCTCCTAGAGTTTACAGATCTCTAAACACCTATTTGGGTATAAGGAAGTCTCAAATCTGGTTGAGAGGGAGACAAGTTTGAAAATTATTCTCTGGGATAAATCTACATATCTAGTAAAGGGATTTGGTTATATCAATTTTTTTTTGGACTCTAGAGATTTTTTTGTTCTTCGAAGTAACGTATGTTCCAGTATTAAAGAGTGACTTGGTATTTATTTCTCCCTTGGAAGACAAAGGGATGAGAGTAGCCTTCATAAGAATAAAATTCCTCACCTAGCCTATGGAATGAGATATGAGGGATACTTTTATCTTGGGATCTAGAATTTAAAATCTATAGATTCATTGGAATACGTTTTTTGGCAATGGTCCATCACATCAGCCATCAAATTGAGCTATGACATTGAATCTTGGCACATCTACATTACGAATCCCTACTAAAATTGAAGAAGTTAGTATATAAAATACACGATGTTCAAGCTAGTCATAATAGAGTATGTGTGGGATGTGCCAGTGGAAAGAAGTGAAATAGTACAAGGGGACACTTCCCATCCATCAAGAACAAGTCTAGTGACATTCTTCAACTCATTCATTTTTACCTATGTGGACCCATGCATGTGCATTCTCTTCGTGTCCATCTCTACTACATAAGATTTATTGGCGATTTCTCCATGAAGACATGGTTATACTACTTGAAGAATAAGGATGAGGCTTTTGATATGTTCAAGGACTTAAATACATTAATAGAAAATAAAATAAGGACTAAAATAAAGGACTTAATGTCTGATAATGGTGGAGAATATACGTCAAATAAGTTCATTTACTTTTGCAAGTAAGCTAGAATCAAGAAGGAAAATATGGTACCTTATAATCCTCAGTGGAATCGAGTGGCTAAGAGAAATAATATGTCCATTATGGAAGCTACCCAAGTTATGCTACATGTTAAGAGACCATTACTTTGGGGAGAAGCAACAAATACAATAGTGTATGTTAAAAAAAAGATTCCTCATTATGCCTTGGATAACAAGACTCCAAAGAAGTATTCACAGGTGTGAATCCCGACATTGGACATCTTAGGATATTTGGTTGACCCATTGCTTATGGGAAAATTAGTGTCTTGTTTAATGACTAACCCTCTAGGTTTGGTAGCTACCCTAGAAAGAATAGTTTAAAGAAATTCAATTATCTTTCTTATGTGTAACAGATAAGAGAAAGCTAGTAGAAAACCAATTTGGAACTTTCATTTTTTAACAAGGTTCACACAAGAAAATGAACTATCTTCGACAATCTCACCCTATAGAAGGCCTAAATAGTATGCATCACACTTTGAAAATGTAGCAGTCAGTATGGTTTAGTTTAGACAATTTCTGCATGATTTCTGAGATAGAACTTTTGGGGAACGATGTATTCAGATGGCTAAGTTTCTTTAGGGTATGAAACAACTCTTTTAGGGGTTGATGAGCCCTAGTACATTGAAATATAATTTTGGGTTGATGTGCCCAAATATGTCTATAACACCCATATATTTCCATTTGTGAAATGACAAAAGGAACAAGCTAGAAGCCAAAATTAAGATTGATTTTAGCTAGGATGTAACATTTGATGAAGATGCTATCCTTGGAAAAGAAAGGGACCTCCCTCCTCCTCTACCTTCCGAGAAAAAAGACGATGATATGGACCTACTAGAAGGTTCTTCTATGGTAGAACCTTAGAAGGACATTTTAAATGATCTCATGGAGCCTATGAAACCCTTAAAATCTCCTCCAAGTGATCCCCCCACTAGAAAAATACCATTGTGGCTTGGTGATACTATACAACATGTTGGGAGACATGTTCATGCCAAAGGGACATTTAGAGAAATCAAGGTGCCATGTTGATATCAAGGATATGTTGTATCCATGAGCACTATCATTTAGGTTGAGCCTATCACTTTTGAATAATTTGTGAAAGAAAAAGATTGGAATAATGACATGGTTGAAGAGTATGAATCGATTATGAATAATGGTGTATGAGATGTTGTTTAGATGCCTAAAGGGAAATCTCTTGTGACTTAAAAATGGCTATGTAAAGTTAAGAATGGAGTGGATGGAAGAATTGAGAAGTATAAAGTGAGGTTCATGGCTAGATGTTTCCCCCAGAAAGAGGGAGAATAATATGATGACATATTTTCTCCCATTTCCTGCTACACTACCAATAGATCAATTGTTGCCCTTCCTACTAGTCAAGGATGGACACTTCACTAGATGGATGTAAAGACGACATTTCTTTATGGCATACTACAATAATAAGTATATGTTGAGTAGCCCAAGGAATTTGAAGTGAAGGACATAAAGAATCATGTTTGCAGGTTGAAGAAGGCATTATATGGCTTGAATCAAGCACCGAGAGTCTGGTATGCCAACATTAACAGTGACTTCTTGAAGCTTGGATTCATGAAAAGAAGTGTTTACCCTGACCTATACTTTAAGGCGGTCCAAGATATGCATTTGATTTTGGTTGTATATGTTGATGATCTATTCTTGACAGCTAATGAGCCCCTAATGCACAAGCATAAAGAGGACTTATCCTATGAGTTCTAGATGAAGGATCTTCATATGATGCATTACTTCCTGGAATTAGAGGTTTGGCAGAAACATGGATAGATTTTATTTTTCAAGGAAAATATGTCATGAAGCTATTAAAAATATTTGGAATGACATAATGAAAATACTTGGCCACCTCGATGGAGATGAACATAAAGAATTTATGTAGAGATGTTGGATGACCTAATTTTGTGAATCCTTCTGAGCATCAAGAGTTCATTGGGACATTTATGTTCCGTGTGAACACTAATCCAAACATATTCTTTAGAGTAAAATTTTTGAGTCAATTCATGAATGATCCCCTTTCATGCACATTGGGTTGCTCCCAAACACATATTGAGATATTTGCATGGGATGATTAACCTTGGTATTAGATACACTTCCAAAAATGTGAGATTGCATAGATACACCAATGTTGACTCAACTGGAAATTTTATTAAAGGGAAGAGCACATGACGGTGTTATTTTAGCTTGGGGTTTGCTATGATAGATTGGATGAGAAAAAAACACAAGTCTGTAGATTTGATCACAGTCGAGGCAAAGTACATGGATGCTAGCATGGCTAGTTGTGAGGCAATTTGGTTGATAAATCTCTTTAGAGAACTATCTGAGTAGGTGCTAAATACTATAGTGATATATTGTGATAGTAAGAGTAGGATCCTATTTGTAGAGAATCGCATATTTCATGATAATTCTAAGAATATTAAGATTAGTTACCACTACATTTGAGACATGGTATAGAGAGGAGTTGTAATACTCCATCACATTTCGATAGACAGGCATATAGCAAGCATACTCAACAACGCTTTGTTTAAAGGGAAGTTATTCATCTTAAGAAAGTATCTTGGAAGGATGGATGTGACCCTCCCGAGTAATGGTCTCAGCTGATCAACAACACTGAGTTATGCTCTTCCCCTCTATTTGAGCTCACAAGGAGAGGAATTGAGTCTAAGAGCTCCTAGAGTTTACAGATCTCTAAACAATAGGATGGTCTTGATCCTTACACTCTATGGTAAGTATTATCTCACATATGTTCACTATAGGCTATGTGTGATCCTTGTCATTTATGACAAGTTGGGTATCTCCCCTATCATGATTGACAGAGTATACCCTAGTATGCATCCTACCCACAAGTTGGGCTTGTTTGGATTTTTCCTCCCCATCTAGCCAATGGGTTAAGATGACTTGAGATGGTTGTGATCCTTGCATAGAAAGTTGTATCTCACTCAAGTGATTACGATGTGGGTCTTCTACCACTTGACTCTTGACGGTCAATGAGGGAATATAAAAAATCAATTGGGATGGATGTGATCACTACCTTCTATTAGAAGCTATATCTCCTCTTTGATTATACAAAATGAGGGACGTGATACTTTCTCGGTAGATAGATATCACCCATTGTAACTGGATGATAGGATGAACATGATGCTTACCTTTTATAGAAAGTTGTATCCTTCCTGTTGATAGACAAAAGGATGGGTTTGATCCTTTATTGGTAGGTTGTATCTCTCCTATTGTCACTAGAGAGAGGGTAGTAGCGTAAACTCCCCTATGATTTTAAATTCTTCTTATTTTCGATTCAAGGGTTCTTAACAAATATGAGCAAAGAGGAGTAGGGATGATAGTTGACTTGATGATGATGAGATATTTGAGATGGAACATATATTGTTGTTAGAAAATTCTCCCTAGCTGAGAGGGAGTGTTAATTTGGTAGTTCAAGGACAAATTTCATCCTTTAGACAACCCTCCTCATCAAGAAAGACCCCTCCTAGCCCTTGGAAGAATTTAATTGGGTTGAGGAAAGAATAATTTTTAAAGTGGAACCCCTTAATGGCATCAAAGTCAAGGTCAGCCTAGAATGCAAATTAGCCTTCCTCCAATGCCTATAAATACAATTCAAGTCTCATCATTTGGAGACATCACATTAAGTATATCTCTCCTCTTCTATTGGTTCATACATGTGAAAAATTTCAAGGTCCTCTTCACACGTGCCAAGGGTTTAGAGGTTATTCTATAATTAGAGTTGAGTTTTTTATTTGGAAGACTTTGACCAATGTTGAAAAACATTTTCTTGGTTTGGTTTGGATTCTTTTGAACCTATCTTGGAAGGTCGATTTGACTGGCACACAAACTGAGAATTTCTTGGATGTTGAACAATTGAGGCTTTGGTCATAGTTTTGTCTCTCTCTTTTGAACGAGTTTTGTTGATTGGTTTGGGCTGAATTGGAGGTTGAGTACTTTGAAGTTTGACCAAGATCTTGCAAGGAAGTTTGACTATTGACTGAACGACTAGTTAGGGCACATTTGGCTACTCTTGAATTTGAAAGAATTGTAGACTTTGACTTTGACTAGATTTGACTTAGGACATATTTGATTATTAGCTCATTATTTGATATTCGTTGGTTGAATTTGTTGGATAGTCAAGGGATTCACTTTGGCTCATTGATGAATTGAATTATTGTACTCTATTTCATGAACATTTTATGAAAATATAATATGAAGAATTTGAAAGAGTTTTCCCCATTATGGGTTTTTCCCTAGTCTTTGACTAAACTATTATGTTTGTTTTCATTAACCCTTATTATCTCTTATTGTACATTGAAATTATTATTATCTCTACAATTTTTACTTATTATTGGAATATTGAATTTATTGCTAATTGAAGTTAAGAATTGGGCTAAAGTGATTATAACAACGTAGAATAATGGACAATTAATAGTTTACTGTATGTTCCTTCTCTAATTTGAAATAAGTCAAATTTTCAATAGATATCATAGGTATCTACATAAAGGTCCAATAATGGTATGTTTTCAAAATTTATAGGCCCATGGGGTGTAGCGTTCAACCTTCTATACTTGGTCGCTGTTTTAGAAGGATAGATAATAGTGAAAGAGACTCTATGGATTTTTTCTTGAAAAAATTGTTGACCTAAAGATCAATGTACAATGATGGGAATGTGTTGGTTGAGTTAATAGTGTTATCACGAGATCCATTGTGTTCTTTTTTCATGGTAAAATAACAATGTTTTCTCTATCTTTCCCTTACTAAGGTCATTTTCCTTTTGTTGGATACAAATTTGGAAAATTTAGTGATGTCAATAATGACATCATGCTAACTGAAAGTGCCACATCATCCATCCACCTCAACTGCATGTCAATATGTTACTTGTGTTTATAGATATGTTTCCATGATTACCTATCTATAGAACCCTTGTTTCATTATATGCTTGCACGATGGAAATAAACCACTTTTATTAAATGTAAAATCCCTGGTGAAAATTCCATGTAATAAATGTTAAAAACAATAACCATGTATGACTGGGACACTTACTCCAAGTTGAATATTGGGCAAGACATCCTAGCAGGTGTTCATATGGTTGTTTATGGCTAAGGAAATTGCCAAAGGAAATGGTTAAGGCTAAGGATTTAAAGAGGCAAAAAGGTATTTTGGCAAATTCATTTATGAAAATAATGGAAACTAGGAGAAAAAATAAGTGAAAGGTCACAGGTTTCATGTGAGGACAAAAATGAAGTAAAATAATGGAAAATGAAACAAATAAAGGTCTCGTTCATAAAAAGGCTTCTGAGGATTAATTGGTAACCTTTTGTCAGTTCAGTGGATCTCTCTCTCATTAGATTTCTTGGAGCACTCTTGGAGGGTGTGGCATACTTGTATTCTTGGAGAAAGAAGGAAAAGGAAGAGCGGGAAAGTGAAAGAAGGCATCGACATTAGAAACTACATCAAATTTTCTTGTAGGTACCTAGTTGCATGTATAATTTCTTCACTAGTTTGGACATGCATGCACATGCATATGGATTCTTGGTTGTGATATGTTTAGGTCCCTATAATAATAGTCTATTCCTTTATTATTGTTGTCATTATAGCCCCTTATTGTTATTTGTGTGCCCCTGTTGTCCCCATATTGTTATTATTATGCCCCATAGAAGCCTACTATTGTTATTGTTGTGCCCTTGCATTTTTATTTTTATCTCGGCTTTGACTATATTGTGACCCCTTAGACTCCTATATATAGAAAGGAGGTCTTGTCATTTTTACCATCCAAGAATTGTTCATTTATTTAATGTAAAAGAGGTTTCCCCCTCGAAGAGGCTAATTTTGAAGTTGTTGGCCTATCTTTTCTTCTATTTTGTGAGCTGATCGTATAACAATTGGTATCAAAGCTTTGGATTCTAGGGTTCTGGTGCTTCAAACAGGTCATTGTGGAATTTCGCTATAACTCTTTTTCTACAATGTTTCAGAAGATAAAATTAAAACCCATTTGATCTGAAATATTGATGAACCTCGAGTCTGAATTTTAGATCTTTTATCGATATAGTTTCAGATATGTGGTCCAAGGAAGTTAGTTTTTTTGTAGGCTCCCAAATTATATTTCAAATAGGTTACCCAAGGAAAATTTTCATAATTGTCTCTCTGAGAATCAGATTAAAATTTCACGAGAAGGTACAAAAAGAGGACATATAGTAGTGTTATGTGTATCGATTTCCTGTCTGAAATTTGAAACATTGAAACGTGTCACTTCATACAAGTTATCTCTACTAAATGCATATATAATCAGGACATCGCGAGAGATTTGGCATAACTCTTCCTCAGAGAATCCAATCATTATCATGCTTCCAGGGTTGGAACGAGGACTCAGAGGACTACGATAAGAAAAATTTTTAGATCTTTGAGATATAAAATTACAAAAATACAACAGATGCAATATCGGTCTCCTACAAAGCCAAAAAAAGGTTTGTAGTCTTTTGAAAATTTTGCATAAGTTTGGTTTGAAAATTTAGTTTGAAGGAATTAGATGGACATAGTGAAGCATAATTATCATTAATTGATGCCTCGAAGAAAGAAAATTGAAACGCCTAGTAAGAAACTTGAAAGTTCTAGAATGACTCATGAAGAAGAGGAATAAATGCAACATGATATATCAAAATTACGAGACCAAGTGAAACAAATTTCACTCTCACAAAAAGTAACAGAAGTTAAGATTGATGGTTTAATGAAAGGCATGGAAGCTAATATGGATGGTTTAGAAGTAAACATTGAAGATTTGAAGAAAGACATGGAAGGTTTGAAAGGAGGTTTGGCAAAGTTGCTACAAGAAATACTTTGTAATGGTGAAAAAGTAGTAGAGGAAACTCATGATGAGAACAAAGGAAATGTTAGTCATGATTTCATTGAATCTAATGTTTGATTGAAGACCCACCATGTTGAAAATGATTTCATAGACTCTAATGTTGGACTGAAGAGCCAACATGCTCCAAATATCGACATGAGGAAGTTTGATGGCAAGGATCCCATAACATGGATACTACATATGGAGCAATATTTCGATCTCCATAATGTGAGAAGCACACATAAGGTATGCATTGCGACTTTATATTGGAACCAGTTAGTTTGTATGGTATCTATGGCTTTTCTCTCATAAACAAATTGGCACTTGGGAAATTTTTATGGAAGAAATGATGGAACATTATAAGGATACAAAAAGAAAAACCTTTTTTAGCCAACTTATAAATCTCAAACAAAAAGGTTCAGTGGTGGACCACATTGAGGACATCCAAAAATTGAATATAAGGGTAAAATATATCCCATAGGAGCATAGGATTGATGTGTTCATAAGGAAAATAAAGGATAACATCCAACATGAGGTTTTCATTTGGGAACCTAATTCATTGGTGAAGGCATTCAGCTTGGCAAACAAAATTGAAAGAAAAATTATGGCAACAAGGAAGCCTACCAATCACAACTATAAAGATGGAAGTGTTGTTGCTCCTAGACTTCCACAACCTACAAGGTTGACACCACAACAATTGGAAGAAAAAGGATAAAAATGGATTTGTTACAGTTGTGATAGAAAATACATTAAAGGTCGTAAGTGTGTCAAGAATAAATTATTTTACATAGATTATGAAGAGGAAGAAGAAAATGAACAAGAGAAATCAAAAGAAGAGGATACAGACCAAGAACAAAGCCTAGAGAAAGAAGAAATGAATCTGACCATATCTTGTAATGCCTTCACCAGAATAACCACTCCTGAAACTATCAATATAGAAGGACATATCAAGAATAAAAAGGTAATAGTGTTGATTGATTCGGGCAGTACCCATAATTTTATTCATTGTAAGATATCGAAGGAATTGAATTGTTTCCTATATGCAACACTAGAGTGTCAAGTGATGGTTGCAAATGGAAGAACCATAAATCTATCTAGAAAGTGTCATAATATCAAGTTATCCATGGGATAATATGAGTTGAATAGTCCCATGCTTTCCATTCTAATGGGTGGTGCTGATGTTTTACTAGGAGTCCAATGGCTACAATATTTGGGTACAATAGCTTTTAATTTTCAAGATTTTTTCTTAAATTTTTTTTAGAAGGAAAGGAAGTTGAATTAAGGGGTATTGCAAGGAAACCAAGAAATTTAATCATCTCTAATGGCATGAAAAATATTCTAAAGAAAAACAACATGGCGTAATTGCACAATTATGTTTGCAAGAGTTCCCCACGTCGAAATCATCTATTTCTCTAGATCTCAAAAAAGTCTTTGACAATCATTCCAAGGTATTTGAGACTCCGAAAGGCCTACCTATTCGTGATAATGATCATGGTATTCATTTGATTCTGCGAAGTGTTCCTCCAAATGTGAGGCCTTATAGATGCCCCTATGCCAAAAGAGTGAAATTGAACATATGGTTCTAGAAATGCTAGAGGTTGGTATAATTCAACCTAGTCAAAGATTTTTCTCTACTCCAGTAGTATTGGTGCACAATAAGGATGGATCATGGCACATTTTTCTAGACTATAGGGATATAAACAAGCTCACTATTAAAGATAAATTTCCCATTCCCATCATTGATGAATTATTGGATGAATTACATGCAGAAATGTACTTCACCAAGTTGGACCTTAGTTCAGGATATCATCAAATCAAAATGAAGAATGAAGACATTCCGAAAACAACATTTAGAACTCATGAGTGTCATTTTGAATTTGTGGTCATGTATTTTTTCCTTACCAATGCACCTTCTACATTTCAAGGTTTGATGATTTCCATTTTCAAACCCTTCCTTAGAAAATTTGTGTTAGTATCTTTTGATGATATATTAATCTACAACAAGTCTAGGAAGGATCATGTTGAACATGTTGATAGAGAGCTCAAACTATTGGAGAAGAAACAATTATATGCAAAAACCTCCAAATTTTTCTTTAGAGTACAAGAGGTGGAATATTTGGGTCATATTGTATCTCATGAAGGTGTTAAGGTAGACCCTAGAAAAATTAAATCCATTAAGGAATGGAAAATCCCCACATCCATAAAGCATCTATAAGGATTTCTCAGGTTGACAGCGTATTATCACAGGTTTGTTAAGGGTTATGGGAGAATAGTAGCACCTGTAATAACATTAATAAAGAAAGATGCATTTTTTTGGACTCCAGAAGCAACAAAAGCCTTTGAACATCTTAAAGAGGAAATGTACCAAGCACCGGTCTTAGCTATCCCAGACTTCAAGAAAAACATTATTATGGAATGTGATGCTCCAAGAAATGGAATTGGTGTTGTTTTAATGCAAGAAGAAAGACCCATTTCTTTCGAAAGTCATCCAATCAAAGAGAGGCATTTACACAAAGATATTTATGAGAAGGAAATGTTGGAAATACTACATGCACTTAAGAAATGGCGACCTTACCTAATGGGAACACACTTCAAGGTAAAAAAATATCATGATAGCCTTAAATACATTTTAGAAGAAATATTATTTTCAAAAGAGAAACAAAAATGGGTCACAAAGATGTTGGGTTATGACGTTGAAATCGTCTACAAAAAAGAGAATCAAAATGTTGTTGCAGATGCACTCCCAAAAAGGATGAGGATGTGGAAGCATTGCTTAGCGCCATTTATATTGTCCAACCAGATTGGATAAACGAAGCAAGGGATGAATGGAAGAATGACGAAGAAGTGTGGGCACTCATTCAAAAGTTACAACAAGACTGTAGTACATCTGATACATTTAGTTGGAAAAATTATTTGTTATGGTACACAGATCGCTTGTACCTCTGTAATAATTCCCAACTCAAACAGAAGATTATTATGGAATTTCACACCTCTCCCTTAGGAGGACACTCAGGATTTTTAAAAACTTACCATATGATTAAGAAGGATTTTTTTTGGATGGCCTTAGATATGATATTCAAAATTTTATGGCAGAATGTTTGGTTTCCAAAGAAAATAAAGTTGAAACAATTAGGACCCCAAGTCTATTACAACCTTTATCCATTTCATGTCAACGTTGGAAGGAGTTTTCAATGGATTTTATCATAGGTTTACCCAAGTCCAAAAGAAAGAGTGTCATCATGGTGGTATTTGATAGATTTACCAAGTATGAACACTTTTGGGGATTATCTCATCCCTTTAAAGTCCATACAGTTGCTACTGCATTTATGGAAATAATTCAAAAGCTACATGGAAACCCAAATATTATTGCAAGTGACAAAAATCCTATTTTCACTATAAATTTTGGACATAATTATTTTATTGTCTTGGTACTTAGTTAGCTCATAGCTCATCTTATCATCCTCAATCTGATGGAGAAACTAAAATAATGAACACATGTTTGGAATGATATCTTCGTTGCTTTGTATTTGATAAATAGATGCAATGGGCCAAATGGTTGCCTCTAGATGAATGGTGGTATAACACTTTCTTCCATACTTAGAAAAAATGACCCCATTTATGGAACTTTATGGATATCATCCACCATCCATCACATCATATTTAAGAGAAAATTCTAAGGTTTAAGCAGTGAAAGATAACATCGAGCCTCAACAACAAGTTCTCCAACTATTAAAGGATAACCTCACTTTGGCACATAATATAATGAAAGAAAAAGCATATCAACATCGCAACAAAAGAAGTTTTGATATAGGTGACTTGGTAATTCTATGGCTACAACCATACAAACAAATGTCCTTCAAGAAAGATAAGAAGGATAATAAATTATCACCAAAGTATTATCGTTCGTACAAGGTGTTGCAAAAGGATTGGTAATATGTTATACAAATTGGAGATTCCTACAACTTCCTGAGTGCACCGAGTTTTCCATGTTTCATGCTTAAAGAAAGTTATAGGCAACAAGCTCTCAGTTCAAACAATATTGCTAGAACTTGATGAGGAAGGAAAAATCATATTGGAACCTAAATAATTCATAGAAACCAGAACTCGACAGCTACAAAATCGATCAATTTTAGAGTATCTCATCAAGTGGAAGAATTTACCCACCAAAGATTCCCCATGGGAGAATGAGAATTTTATACAGAATCATCCGAAAAAACTCAAGCGTTGAGGACACCACTTTTTTGAAGGAGAGGGGAATGCTAGGTCCCTATAATACTAGTGTATTCCCTAATTATTATTGTCATTGTAGCACCTTATTGTTATTGTTGCACGCCCTTACATTATTATTGTTATTTTAGATTTCACTATATTCTAACCCCTTAGACTCCTATATATAAAAAGGAGGTGTTTTAATTTGTGTCATCCAATAATTGTTCATTTGAGTAATGTAAATGACATTTCCCCCTTGAAGGGGATGATTTTGAAGTCGTTGCTCTATCGCTTCTTCTATTTTGTGAGCTGGTTGCATAACAGTATGTCATTGGCATGGAGGAATGTTTTTGGATTGACAATGGATTGCATAGCCTTTCCATTTCATGGATAGCCATGGTGATTGTCGGTTTACTTTCATGATTTTTTTTTGGTTGGTTCTCATGATTCCTTAGATTTGGTTGAGTTATTACTTCTTGGAAACCCTAGTTGGACACACGCTCTAGAAGTCATGTAACAACTTGGGTTGAGTTACTAGTCATGGAATCCTTGGCTCGACAAAATATTTGGAAGCTCTTGGTGGGTTGAGTTACCATTCCTAGAAACCTTGGTTGGAAAAATGCTCTGGAAGCCTGATGACAATGGTGGCTTGATCTACTAGTCCTAGAAGCATTGGTTCCAACAAACAATCTGGAAGCCCTAGAAGGCTTGGATGGAGACCAATCTGATGATGGTTTTGGCTATGTCTGAATGTGAGGTGGAATCAATGTTTGATGGGTTGAGGGGGATGGCCTATGTAATCCCTGGATGAGTTTTGATTGATGTCTTTTACGAGATCCTACATTCATGCTTGGAATATGGAACAGGGTTGAATGGTTGACAAGAAATTTGGCTAAGCTATTCTACGGTTGGGTGGAACGTGGTAGTTCCATCTCCAGTTGGTTCATTGCATTCATTAATGAGATATTCTTTCCTTGATTTCCATGTCTAAAGGTATTGATGTATTTATGGATTTGATGGTTTTCATGTTTATTGTATTTTTTTTCCCATTATGTTGGTTATATGTACATTTTATGACAACGGTTACATATGAATTTCAACATGTTTTTACTTGTATGTGAATGTATAATGTGTCTATGACCTAATAGATGATAATGCATAAAATTACATAAGGGAACAATTGTTCATAGTGATTCTCATATAAGTATGAGATCCCTACACTTAACTCTATCATTTTCACCTACAGATTACATGTCGATGATATATTGATGAAATGTATATCATGGCCACTAGGGATCTTATCAAGATCTCTAAGAAGTATTTTCTTTAGTAATTTCATTTCCTTTTTAATTTATTGAATTGAAGAGATGAATTAGTTTTGGGCAGTGACCTGGGATCTGGGCCTGAAAAAGTGGCTCAAATCCTGGAGTCATTCGAATAGCACTAACAATTTTTGTCCACAGTCACTAAAAGCGAGGCCTCTGAGAGTGAATTTAGGTTCTTGGTCACTCCTACTTTACTGAATTAAAGAGATGAATCAATTATGGGCAGTGAAATGGTCTTTGGGCCTAAAAAAGTGGCTCAAATCCCACAGTTGCTTGAATAGTACTGACAGTTTTGGTCCACAGTCACTAGCAGGCGTGCCGATGAGATTGAATTTAGGTTGTTGGTCACTCCCGTGCCCATAGCATGACAGGGACTATGGCCCAAGAGACCTAAGAAAATACTGGGACCCATGGACATGGTGTATGAGTGGCTGAATTATCTTCTAAGGGTTATGTTGATGATTTTGGATGTCTATATGGTGTGTTTCCGTCAGTTCCACTTCCTTAATGTGACTTAGGAGGTTGAATCATATCACAGGGGCCACCCATTGCATGTTTACCCCAGCTAATTGGTTGCTTGGGTAGAAGTTGGCAGAGGGTGTTACATTAAACCAATGATATCACGACCCCCACCCCATCAATGTTCAAAAGGGCCCTCAATGAATATAATTCATTGATCTGTGATTGGTGAGAATCTAGACTTCCTCCCCCATCTCCCAACATAATTTCATAACCATGCAATTTATTGTTGTATCTATAATACATATTTTTTATTTTTGTGTGTGCGTGTGTGTGTGTGTGTGTGTGTGGTGTATATATATATATATATTAATTATATAAAATATATATATACTAGAGAGAGAGATAGAGAGAGAGAGAGAGAGATTTTCAAGGTAAAACTCAACAACTTAGTATTAATAAAAATAAAATTTTACATAGAGCAGATGCACAAGTGCATTCAAATATTGTCTCAAGGATAAGTGTATGTGATTTAAGCTCACATAGTAGCTAGAATAAAAAAAATACATTTGACAAGATAAACAGGTTTTTTTTTCTCCTTTTACTTTTGGACTTTTTTCCAAATCCCTATTGATGGATTAGATGAAAGAATTGCTAGCTCATTATTTCTTGAAATCTTTTGGGCTTCTTCATTTGAATCTGACCTCTCAAACACATGTGATCACCTTGTTCCACCTGGACCTTGATTGTTTCTCTTGTTTTAAAAGGATAAATAATAGTGAAAGAGACTACATGGAATTTTTCTTTAAAATTTTGTTGAGCTAAAGATCAATGTACAATGTTTAGAATGTGTTGGAAGAGTTGGCATTGTTGTTATGAAATCCATTGTGTTGTTTGTTCATGGTAAAATAATAATGTTTTCTCTCTTTTTCACTTACTAAGGCCACTTTATTTTTGTTTGATATAAATTTTGAAAATTGAGTGATGTCACTAATGACATCATGCTGACATAAAGTTCCACATCATCCATACACCTTAAATGCATGTCAATATGTTACTTTTTTTGAGCAATACGTGTCCATACTTACATATTTTCATAACCTTTGTTTCCTTATATGCTCACACAGTGGCAAGAAACCACTTTTATTAAACCAATGGTATCATTACCCCCACCCCTTTAGTGATCAACAGGGACCTCAATGAATCTAATTCATTGATCTATGATTGGTGTGAATCTGGACTTTCTCCCCCATCTCCCAACCTCATTAAAGTGTCAATCCATAATAATATAATTGCGCAACCATGAACTTTATTGTTTTATCTATAATACATATTTTTTATTTGTGTTTGTATTTATATGTATATTTGTTCTTCTTTTTCTTCATAAAACTAAAAAAATTTCTCCTACAACAAGCGACATGAATATGAATGATTCCATTTCTCTTTTGGGGCTAAGATGATGAAATTTTCCTTTATTTATATATCTGAGGGATTAGCAATGAAATGGGTGAGGAACATTGAAGGTACTAGATATCACACTCTAGTATTTCCATGCAGCTAATTTATCTCTACAATTTTTTTTCATTTCAACATGATGGGGAAAAATGTTTTTAGATCCATACTAAACGATGAGAAAAAAAAATGAATAATGATGATAGATAGAAATAAACCTAAATATGGGATGTGAATATAAGGGAGAGATGGGAAACCTTAAGTATGGGTTGCCACTCACATGCGATTTCAATTAAAATCTCATATTTGTTGATAGATAGAAATCAACCTAAATATGGGATGTGAATATAGGGGACAGATGGAAAACCCTAAGTATGGATTGCCACATACATGCAATGTAAATTAGAACTTACTAGTTTGTGCCCGAGGATGTAAAGTAGTGAGGGAGGGTCACATTAGAGTGAGGGAAAGTGGTAACAACCAAGGTGAAGCATGGGAACATGAATAGTGTGAAAATTGAGCATTCATCCAATTCAACTTATGATCCATGAGACAATGACCTTAAACATTTAATGAAAACACTTTATTGAAAAAAGGCTCATGTACCTCACACCTAATGAGCCATTTTCATATTATTAGTCTAGATGTAAAATAGCACTAAATCGAACATGGATAAGATTCATGTGACGCTAGTTGTCCATAAATAATCATATGAGTGTTATCTGTGTTGAAAATAGCAACAAGAAATGTTAGAAAAAACAACAAGAAAATATTAATTTAATTTGTCATTGAATTAAATTAGGAATTAAATTGTAATTATATTCTCATAGCAACTTGTAACAGTTAACTAAGTTAAGTTGACTTAGTTGGCTCAATAAATTCAAGTTGGAAGTCTATCTAGAGTCATGTAGAGTGATCCTTAAATTTTAAGGGAGGAGGTTGAGTTTTTTGAGTTGTAATTAATTCAATTAATTTAACTGAGCTAAAGTCAAGGGCCCATGTTGAGTTATTTTGAGTTGTAATTAATTAACTTAGTTTAACTGAGCTAAAGTCAATTAAACTAGTTTTAACTATTGGAAGAACTAGTAGGAGGTCTAGTAATGGGGACATGCACCAATGCATCCTCGGTGCCACGCTAGTTAACTGAAGATTCACTCATAAATAACTCATGCATGTCAATTCAGAAGAAGACCAAGTTGATATTAGAATTCAGGGACAATGTACTATGAGTTGTATAATTTTCTGAGTTGTACATATGGTGCATGCAATTAGTTGCGGGCCTATGGATGGATTGCACAGCTATGGAAAGATAATTTCCCAATTGTGTCACACCAACTAACTCAAGATTCACTAATAAATAACTCATCCATGTCAGTTCAGAGGAAGACTGAGTTGTATGAGAGTTCAAGGATAGTGTACTATCCATTGTGTAATTTTCCTAGTTGTAAAGATGGTGCATGAAATTAGTTGAGGGCCTATGGTTGGATTGCACAGTGATAAAAGGAGAATTTCCCAATTAAATATGGGCTAATTCTCTCGGGAATTTCACAAGGATGTAGGGGCTTGGTAGACAGAAGAATTTGCTAAGTGTTCGCTTGAGCTTACTTGTGAAGGAGAGAGATAGATTTTACTGCTGCAGTAATTGTTCAGGTTGAACAAGAATTGTATTTTCTTTTGAAATATTCTGGTTAATTCAATATAGATATTCAGGTTTTAGAGTAGTTTCTTTACCGAGGAAAATATGTGTTATGTGCGATTGAAATTCTTCCTTTTCTGCTTATTGTTTTCATCGATCAATTTTGGTTTCCACAAAAGACTAGAGTAGATTCTTGTCTTGTTTTTTAGCATATCACATAAGCTATTGAATCTGCAAGTAAAAATCTACATGGCATTAGAGCTACATTTGTAGAAACCTACAATTTGTCAAGCTAAAACAAGAGGAGAATATTTTTCTCCTAGTCATTGCCTACATGGGTGGATAGATGGAAACATACGACCAAAACAATAGGAGAAATTTGGTTCTCCTAGTGGTTACCTACATGTGTTCTAGCTAGATGAAAACATATCTCTATAAAATTTTAGTGTATTTATCATAAATTTTATATTTATAGGCTAGATATACTTCAAGTTTTATGAATTTCATCTTGTTAGTGTTGGTTAATTTAATATTTATACTATGTATTATGGATTGATGACTATTATAGATTAACATGTATATATCTATCATAAATAAATCAACGATATTCATTTGGTTGATGTTGTTTAAGGTCCTCTTCAGAAATTAAATTGATAGGAAGATCAAGGCATTGAAGACTAATAAAAATAGTGAGTTTTTGCTTTTGTAGATTCTGAAATGTTGTATAAGGACAACTATGCATAAAATCATAAGACAACTCTATATGTCGCTTACAACACATGAATAAGACTTTGATGGGGAGTTTTAGAGTATGCTTAGAGGATCCAAGTTAGAGTAGAAATTCTAGATAAAAGCCAACTCTATTGTATGTTACCTAAGTAGTTTTTTTACACTAATTATTTAGAAAAGGACCCCTATTAGGGTCTTAACTAAAACAAAGTCGTATTATTAATTAAGAAAAAGCCATTGATTTAGCATATTCACATTTTAGTTGCAAGGTTTATGATCATGTGCCTAAGGATGAATTTTTGAAGTTGGATAATAAGGTAGTGAAATGTATCTTCATTAATTATGTTGTTGGTGTAAAAGCATACAAGCTTTATGATCATGTAGATGAGAATTTTAAGTATAAGAATATTGTTTTAAGAAAACTAAAGTCTTCACTAGAAGAGGGTGAGAAGAAGCTAGTTGTTTATTTAGTTCTTTAGCAACCACACCAAAGATTAGAAAATTTGAAAGAGATAATCAACCAAAGTTTAATGATGATAGTGATGAGGAGGTATAAAGAATTTTAGAATAGGAAATTGGAACTCCACCTTAGCCTTGGAGAAGGTGAACTTAGTAAAAAAAGCCACTAGATATATGCAATTATAGTTTATCCAATTTCAATTGTATATTTCATTTGTTTACTTACAAAAATGAGCCTATAGCTATAAAAGAATATAAAAATCGAAGGAGTGCTAGAATTGGGCTTGTATAAGAATATGGCTTCATTTTTTACTAAAAATGATATGATGAACACATGGATCCAAATGGAAATGGGTGTATAGGGATATGGATTCATTTTTTACTAAAAATGATATCAAGGTATGGTTTCTTAATGGATGAACACATGGATCCAAATGGAAATGGGTGTATAAGGATATGACTTCATTTTTTACTAAAAATGATATCAATATGGTTTCTTAATGGATGAACACATGGATCAAAATGGAAATGTGTGTAAAAGGAAAAGATAAATTCTATAGCATGTTTTTTTAAACGTACAACGTGGTATTAATTGTGAAAGAATATTTTCAAATTGTCAAAACAGATTCATATTTGAGTTGAATGCACATGGGTATTAAGGAAAAGATAAATTAAATAGCATCTTTGAAAAGTAATATTGGTTTTGAAAGAATATTTTTTAAGTTGTCAAAACACACTTGAGTGGCTACTAAAATAACATCTATCAAGTTCTTAGATATCAAGTTCTTAGATATTATATGTATGAAAAACTTTTGATATTATATGTAGGAACAACTTTTGATTTAGAAATAAGATATGGGAATGTGAAGACATGATTTCGTTTAAGTATGGTGACTTAGAGGAGGATATGTATTTGACACAATTTTATATCTATGTCTAAAAAGATAAGTAATTCTTACAACTCTATATGGTCTCAAATAGTCACCCAAAACATGCTATCATAAGCTAGATTATTTTGTCTAGAGTTTTAGGGTTTTAAGTGCATATTAGAGATAATATAATGGTCATTTTATTTTTGATAAGATAATGGTCATTTTCTTTTTATCATTTTTAGAAATGTGATAATGGTCATTTTATTTTAGGAATTTTTTTCCCAATTGTTTTTAATGTAGGGGAAATTTTATGAGGACATTATATAGACTAAGATAGACTAACGTAGACTAAGAATTGTCTCGCCAATATTACTCATTAAAAATGGCCTCCTCAAGATGGCTTCTTCTTTTTATTAAGAATGGTACCAAAGTATGGTTGCCTAATGGATAAAAACATGAATGAAAATGGGTTTTCAATGAAAAGATAAATTCAATAGCATTTTTGAAAAGTACAAGGTGACATGGGTTGTGAAAGAATATTTTCAATTCTTGCAATATATATAGCCTCAAACAGTCACCCAAAACATGCTATAAAAAACTAGATTAGTTTGTCTCAAATTTAAGGGTTTTAAGTACATATTAGAGCCAAGATAGTGGTCATATGCAACTCTATATGGTCTCAAATAGTCACTGAAAACATAGCTAATTCTTGCAATTCTATATGGTCTCAAATAGTCACCCAAAACATGCTATCAAAACCTTGATTAATTTTGTCTCAAGTTTAAAAATTTTAAGCACATATTAGAGACAAGATAATGGTCATATGTAACTCTATATGGTCTCAAATACTCACCCAAAACATGTTATCAAAATCTGGATTATTTTGTCTCAAATTTAAGGGTTTAAAGTGCATTAGAGACAAGATAGTGGTCATTTTCCTTTTAGAAATAAGATTGTGCTCTATTATTTTTTCTCAACTTTAAGGGTTTTATGTGCATATTAGAGATAAAAAGGTGGTCATTTTCTTGTTATCAATTTTTTTATTTCTTAAATTTTACGTAGGGGACATTTTGTGAGGACATCCAATAGACTATAATGGCCTCCTAAAGATGGCTTGTATATCTATGTTAAGAAACATAAATAATTCTTGCAACATAACATCTATCATGTTCTTATCATGTGTAGGAACAACTTTTGATTTAGAAATAGGATGGGGAAATGTGAGACATCATTGGAGTATGGTGACTTAAAGGAGGAGATATATTTGACACAATTTTATATCTATGTTGAAAAACATAAGTAATTCCTGTAAATCTATATCGTTTGAGATAGTCACCCAAAACATGTTATCATGTTCAGGGGTTTTAAAATCTAAATTGGAACACTATGCATATTAGAGATAAGATAGTGATCATTTTTTTTTTATGTAGGCCGAATTTTGGGAGGAAATCACATAGATTAAGAATGCCCTCCCCAAAATTCCAAAAAATGAAAATAAAAATAAAAATATAAAAAGTGGGAGAACATGAGTTTGACGTATTTGACTCAAGCTGTCTCATGACTCAAACAAACACAGAGGAAATCACATAGATCAAGAATGGCCTCCCCAGGATTACTAAAAAGTTAAAATTAAAATAAAGAGATAAAATTGTGAGAACATCAAACATTTTGTTTGATGTATTTGACTCCATATGTCTCATGACTCAAACAAACACAATATGGTCAACATAAACATATGCAAAATATGGGTATAACAAGAGTCCTCCATTAAAAAATAATTAATTGCAGTAGCTTTGACCTTCCATGGCTACCTACCATGATATATATATATATAAAGTTATTATAATAGGAGGTTCTCGTGATTCTCTGTAACATGATTATAAATTTAATATAAAACTATGGTTAGTGACTACTAAATTGAAACTGGATTTCTTTTTGAAATTATGAAAACTACCATATTTTCACATTTAAATTGATAAAAATATTGCATAGATTTGATGTTGTATGTTCATGCCCAGGTACCATGATGGATTCTTGAGCCTCATCTGATCAATGAGGTGTTCCAAGGTTTGGAATGAGTGTGTAAAGCCCATAAAACCCACACTGTACGTTGAGCCTCATTTGATCACTGAGGTGTTCCAAGGTTTGAAATGAGTGTGTAAAGCCCATAAAACCCACACTGCTCCGTTGGAGCTGAGTACGAATCTCTGGCTGGGGAGAAGAGAAAGAGAAAATTGAGAAAGAGAAAATCCATATTTCTATCCAGACAATCAGAGTCCTCTGAAAGGCCTTCGGTTGCAGATAGCGATGATTATACATAGACAAATGTACCAATGTTTTACAGATGCTGTCTGGATTCTTTAAAATAAACCTTTAAATGAGAAAGAATATGCAGAAATACTTAAAAAGCTATGTGCTGACTCAAAACCCTAAGGACGTATAAAGATGTTAAAAAGGATGATTGCACATGAGCATATGTGTAAATTTGAGTACAATGGGCAATTTTTTGGTTGGCAATGCGGTTATAAAAAAGGGAAGTCAGTGGGAGCCGGCAGGGTCCTTTCTTTCTTTAAGCAGCTAAATCTTTACTAAATGTAAGTCTAGCTCCCGGCAGGGTCCATTCTTTCTTTAAGGACCTAAATCTTTACTAAATGTAAATCTAGCTCCCCATGCTAGGGCTGCTACACATAATTTTAGCCTGAAATTCAGATGTAAGGTGGCATTAAAGGCCAAGGCCTTGGATCTTTAATTTTAGCCTCAAATTCAATTTCAAATGAATCTTTGGGGCGATGAGTTATTAGGAGTCACACGCTTCTAGCGGTTTTGAGCTACGAATCTATCATTTTAGTTTGCCAGCTAGCTGGTAAAAATTCCTTCACGGTCGGACTCGCTGCCGAAAAGGTCCCTCCAGGCTGGCAACTACATTCGCCGAGATAGCCACACAAGTGTGGCTCACAGTGCTAGCATGCACAATCCACCCAACACATGCGCCAAATCCTAGATTTGCTAGAAACTAGAAATCATACACAGGAGATTTACAGGGCGGGTTAAGAATAAAGAGCCCCAAGTGGATATACACAGGCAGGGTCTTTTGGCATTTTCTGAGTCTATTCATGAGAGTCGCCAGCAAGAAGACTATGCGATCGAAAGCATGATAATAATAATAAATTGCAAGACGATGGCAAGGGTTCGAAGCAACTATGGCTTGAGCAACCCAGTATTCGCGTGCGGCATTTTCTGAGTCTATTCATGAGAGTCGCCAGCAAGAAGACTATGCGATCGAAAGCATGATAATAATAATAAATTGCAAGACGATGGCAAGGGTTCGAAGCAACTATGGCTTGAGCAACCCAGTATTCGCGTGAATTACCATGGCCATTATATGCAACGCGTCGTAATTACCATCGCCATTCTCTGCAACGCGAGATAATTCGCGTGAATTGCCATCGCCGTTACCCGCAACGGGTATGATAAGTGAGTTATTCGTATCATACGCGAGTAACCTTAGCCGGATATGCCATTTGCCGGTGGCGCCAACCATTTCCGACACGTTATACGCGAGTTCATTCGGGGAATGCCAGTAACCATTGCCATTTATGCGAGGTATTTCCGACCGAGCGGGTACCATATGCCGGATATGCGACTTATCTCTGCCGGATATGCGATATATCATTCCAGTTATCTCCGGCGAGATAAGACGCATATAGGGGAAGGATAAGTAGCGTATCCGGCAGAGATAGGTCGAGTTCCAGCCTCATAATTCGCATATCGGCATAACCAGACCGCATTGCCCAGAAATTACTAGCGTATCCGGCAAAGATTGCTCGGATATCCAGAAATACCTGTCGGAAATAGCTCGCGTTATGTAAAGGTCGCATATCGGCGGGGACATTTGGCATATCTGACCGCATATCCTGCTCGTAACTCTCATATCACTACCGTGTTGATAGTGAATAACCTATCACTACCCGTTGATATTGAATGACAGCGCGTTGATAAACAATAATTCACAATTCACGTATCAGTATCAATAACAAACGAATATGTGTTCCAAGTGAAATTAACAAACCTATACGAAACATCCATAAGTGAAAATATATGGATACCGTGAAATTTCGCAGGAAACGTCGTTGTAAGAAATTCGGTGTAAGAATAACCATCTAAGCCTAACGCAATCTACATCCATGCAGGAGTTGATAGAGAAAAGGCCAAACCTCAAGATGAATGGAGGAAGACTGTTGACGGCTAATAAAGAGAAACAAAACTGTGAAGATAAAAATTGAAAATGTTTTAAGAGTACGACCACTACGCATAAATCAAACATCTAAACTAAAATCGATTCAAACAAAGAGCAACCTGAAATCTGAACTAAAATAAAACTCTTGCTTAAATTATATTTCATCAAAACTATTAAGCTATTTCTGCTTCAGTAATTCACCTTCATTTTCCTGATTTAGTAATTCACCTTTCATCAGAACTATTAAACCATATCTGTTTCAGTAATTCACCTTCATTTTCCTGATTCCTAAATCTACGCGAAGGATTGAGCTCGAAAGCGGGAAAACGCAAAATATTCTCAATATATTCTGTAAAGCCCACCTTTGTATTAGGGATGCGTATACATTTTTTAACCCACAAGTTCTAAATCTTATAAGTAAATCGACATTTAAAGCAACAACACGACAATCAACCTTAAAACTGCTTGCGCCATAGTTGTGCTCACTCCGTGGTTTGTCCTCTCTAAATGAGGAGTAAAGAAGCTGAAATAATCCAGGAAAAAAAAAATCAATAAATTCCTAATACTAAACTGAAAGAGATTTAATAAATAAAATGAAAACAAAATCTGCCTCACCTCATCCACCCATTGAGAAGTAGCTTGGAGATTGCATTGACAGGTTTGATTTAGCTATAAAATAATACTGAAATACCTCTGCTGAGGAATTTTTCCTTCTCTTTTTCATGCATTGTGGCTCACACGCATAATTTCACACAAAAGGAACACATACAAAAAGAAATAATAATGACATATATAGATGCAAACCCACACAGAGACACAAGAACAAACAAACACGGAGACATGGAAACATAAGAATAGACAAACTCAAAGACATAAGAATTGACAAACACAGAGACCGGAAAAAGGGGAGCGCTCTATCGTAGTAGACTACCACCGGCTCAGTGGAGCGAAAAGAATTAGAACAGAACTTATATCCGGCTTTTTCATTTTATGTGCCCTGCTTTTTGGGCTTTTCCTCTTTTGATAACGGTCAAGTTTTACTATAAATATACTGAAATGGATAGGAGGTTTTCTGAAATATCCTACATATATGTGCCAGCCAATTTATTTAAATTGGAGAATGATTTTCTTTCGTGATAATTGACTGATTCTCTCTTGGATTCTTATTCAAGTTAACGGTCATCTTTCTGGATCATGGAAGATCGGCTCCGCATCTTCATACAACAATGATCCAAAGCATCTGTATTATGATTGAACGCCAAATCCTCCTATCAGTGAAGAGTACATTCTATCGAGAAAAGCTGTAAGTAAAATTGAACCACTTATATCTTTTTTTTATTTAAAAAAGCACATGCTTTTGTTGTTTTGACTTTTTACATAAAGTTTTTGGGTTTATGGAATTTCTAATAATAATTAAAGATATGTAATAGAATTATTAAATGTAATTAGGTATTAAAGATATGTAATAGAATTATTAAATGTAATTAGTTTTTACTGATAAAATTATAAAATATTGTGTTTTACCATATAAAAGGAAATAGTTTAAAATATAATTATTATAATAATGTAATTATTTAAATATTATAATATTATTGGAATTTAAATTTTATCTTGGGGAAGTTTGTTTTTTCTGAGTTTTTATTTTTGGATAAAAGCATCGAAATTTGCTTTAAAGCACAAAAGCGTGGAAGGTTGCTTTTTTTATTTTGGATGTTTGCTTTTTCAAAATCACATTGTTGGGATTTCCAGTTATTTATTCACAGGGATAGGCAAATTTGCTGGAACTAAATATATGATGGTCGATTCCAGTTACGCTCTGCAAATCCTGGGCGTGGGTGGATTCATATTATGCTCTGCAAATCCTGGGAGATTGTTTTAAAAGGGTGGTGGATCAATCATCACAACTAAGGTGAAAACCCTTGGCGCTATTTTTAGAAGATGGTCGATGCATTATTATTGCAGGAAGTTGTGCAGCATCTTCCTTTTTGTATGACTAAGACTAGAGGTATGAAAACCCTTTCAGATTATCTTATTATTATTGAGGAAAGTCTTTTTTGGAGGTCTATTTTAAACTTGGCTCTGCAATTGTGGGTTCAGGGAATTAGGCAGTTTGTTGTATTGAGTTTCTGTAATTCGATAAGGCATTCTCCAACACTTTTGGAGAAGGTCCAGCAATTCATATAGATGTTGTTAATAATTAGATTCACACAAATTCTTTAAATTCCTAGATGTTGTTAATAGTTAGATTCACACAAATGTTTTAAATTCCTAGATGTTGTTAATAATTAGATTCACACACATGTTTTAAATTCATGTTTGATATGCACATGCACAATTGTGTAAGTTGCTCCATATATAGTAACAAAGAACATTTTAATTAGTTTAACATTCCTTATAGCATATTGGAAAAAATGTGAACGTGAATCTAGCAAATTTTTGTGAAAACTTTTCATCAATTTGCACTTGGTCTTTAAACCCATTAGAAATTGCTAATTCCATAGACCGTTCTAAAAGTCTCAAGAAAGTTAGTAAGTCTTAGGGAAGTTAGTAAATGCCACTAAGAACAAATTGCTAACTCCATAGACCCTTCTAGAAAGTTCTTCGTTCTTGCATTGATCTTATTATCCGCACCCCTCCCATCGTTTTTCAAGCCGACAGTGTATTATTGTACATTGTGCTGATTCTTAGCTTTTTGTAATTTACTAAATTGATCTTAATTTATCCCCGCATATACACATTGTGCTCATTCTTAGAAGAACAAATTGCTAACTCCATAGACCCTTCTAGAAAGTTCTTCGTTCTTGCATTGATCTTATTATCCGCACCCCTCCCATCGTTTTTCAAGCCGACAGTGTATTATTGTACATTGTGCTGATTCTTAGCTTTTTGTAATTTACTAAATTGATCTTAATTTATCCCCGCATATACACATTGTGCTCATTCTTAGTTTCTTGTTATTTATTTCTTGTTATTTATTAAATTGATCTTAATTATCCAGCATGGTTAAATAAATTATTAGCTTCTTGTTATTTATTAAATTGATATTAATTATCAGCATGGTTAAATGAATTATTAGGTTTTTGTTATTTATTAAATTGATATTAATTATCTACCATGGTTAAAAAAAATTAATTAAAAGAGAAATTGTTGAGAGTTTAATTAGAGTTTACTATTTTAAAGATTTATTATATTATTATTATTTTAGAAAAAAATAAAATGGATTTCTTATATTATTATTAGTATTATTATTGCAAAAATAAGATTAGTTTAACTTTTTGTAAAAGTTATTTTCTATAATATTTTTTATTGGGTTAGAAATCGTATTATTTTATTTAAATATATTTAAGGAAAAATTATGTTGAAATTATTTGTTATATCTTATTAAATTAAGTAGTTAGTGATGATGTTGATATATATATAAAGCTAAGTTGTTTTATTTTCAATTTTTATATAATTAATTTAGTATGGAGTTTTAGATAAATGTTTTTTAAGTTTTTACTAGGGAAGAGAGGAAGAGAGGGGATCATGTGGGGCCAATAGAGGGAGTAGAGAGAGATAAAGGGTGGGAGAGAGGTGCGGGGACAAAAGGGGGAAGGGGAGGGGGAGAAAGAGAGAGAGGGAGAGAGAGGAGGAGTGGGAGGGAGAGAGAAGGAGAGAGGGGGATAAGGAGAAGGAGAGGGAGGGAGAGGATCAAAGAGATAGATACGGAGGGAGGGAGATTGGATGGAGAGAGAGGGAGAGAGGGGGCATGTGGGGCCAATGGAGGGAGAGGGAGAGGGGGCGATGGATAGAGAGGGAAGGGGAGGTAGGGAGAGAGGAAGAGAGAGAGGGGAAGAGAGGGGGCATGTGGGGCCAATGGATGGAGAGGGAGAGGGGGTCTGGAGAGGGAGAGAGAGAGAAGGACAGGGAGGGAGTGGGTAAGAAAGAGAGAGAAGAGGAAGAGGAGGAGGAAGCGAGGAGAGAAAGAGAGTGTTATAAGAAATTTTGTCACATTTGGTCAATATGCTTACAAACTAGATCAATCAACATCCATGGACACCTTGTCATCTTCCCTACACAAATCCCTAAGCATGACTCTCTCAAATCCTTGAGTTATGACCTTTATTGCTTCATTTTATTTTCTTTTAAGGCCCAGCATATCCTGGCCCTTTAAGGACCTACGTTCCGCAACATGTTTCTCAATTATACACCTGCTCTGGTTAGGGAAGGTTGGCCCTTGCTAGGGGTGCGTTGATTCTAGAAATTCAGAAAAAATAAAAGAATCTTGAAGCTTCCTCTTCAAGAAGCTTCCAAGAGTTGTTAAAACCATTAAACTTGGATAAGAACTTTGAATCTTATTTTTCCTGCCTTGGAGTTTCCACCTCTTATCCCTTGAGCTCATCCTCCCATCAAGAGTGGATCTTAAGCCTAGACTGGTAAATGGATAGGAATTCATAAACTACCATCCTTTCTTATATATTTATTGTCATCCACAAGCTAGGGGTTGGATTTTTGAGACTAATCATACCCTTATGTTGTTGCTTTGATCATAAGACAGTTATCATTCCCATGCATTAGGGTGGCTTTCAGGTGTACATTGTGGTAAGGAAGGACAAGTCAACTTGGGAGGATCTATACAAGATCAGCTTCCTCTTTTGGTTGTGAACTCTCTCCCTTTCATATTAATACAAAGAGTATATTGTTTTCCTATATGTGTTATGTTATTTTTATATTCATATATTTCAATGTTATGCCAATCCATTAGAGAGAGTAATTAGATAATGCTACATAGATGTTGTAGATCTCTGGCTTATGTTGTGTATTTGTGTAGGTTCTATTTATAGCAATCGAAGCTATGATTGGAGTTGACAAGCCAAGAGGAGGGAAGAGTTTGCGATGGATCACAAGTAAGAAAGCAGTGGTTGGGAAGGGAAAGGGGGGAAGAGAGAGTGTGGGGGGATTTAGGAAGGAGGGGAGGGAGAGAGAAAGGGGGCAGATAGAGAGAGAGAGAGGGGGTTTGGGGGAGTGTGGGAAGGAGAGAGAGAGGGGGTTTGGGGGAATGTGGGAAGGAGAGAGAGAGGAGGGGCGGAGGGAGAGGTAGAGGAGAGTGGATGGAGGGAGAGTCAAGGTGGGAGAGAGTGACAGAAGGAGAGATAGATGGGAGGTAGGGGGATATAGAGGGGTGGAGAGAAGGACAGAGGGGGGTGAGAGAGTGAGTGAGGGAGGGTTGGAGAGAGAGGGGACGGGATGCAGGAAAAAGGAGAGGGGGGAGAATAAGAGAAGGAAAGAGAGAGAAGTAGGGGGTGGAAGAGAGAGGGGGGGGGACGGGGAAGGAGGTAGGGAGGGACAGAGAGAGACAGGGAGAGAGGGAGATAATGTGGGGGGTAGAGGGATGTAGAAGGGAGACATATATATGGAGAGAGGGTGGATATGTGTTACAAATCCATTTCAGCACATCAATCCCATCATCCAGAACAATGTTTAGGGCTCGTCAACCCTAATTCTAGTTGCTACATGCCCTAAACAAGTCACCACTTTGAATGCCTGCTTCCCAAACAGTTTCATGACTTGAAGACATCCAAAAATGGCCTCTAGAGGGACAAACGCAAGTAGGCCCATGTAAGGGTGCGTTGTAGAGCAGTTAAGTCCATGCCAGGGTGCTCTGCGGAGCACTTAAGCTTCCTTTCACCCACGTTGGGCGAGTTTGAGTGAAATTCACATAGGATTTGGGGAATATTCTTATCTTTTGGAGTCATCTAGAAGGATCCCTCACTTATCAACTCCTATGAGCTCGAAAATGGATAAGGAATGAGTTAAGATGCATCCTATCCTCTCATCCCTTCCTCCATGGAACTAATTCTAAGTATGGAAGGCCATTCAATACCACCATTTATGACAAAACTGAATTCATCTCCCTATAAATTGACCACTCATCTAAGTGATCAGGGGTTAGATTATGTTGAATTGTAGGGAAATAATGTTGCTATGAGAATTGGCTCTGAAGCAAGTATTGTAATGTGAGAAGTTTGTCATGCTTTTGATATGATGTAATGGGATCCAAGCTGGAGGAATGACTTTGAATCAGACACAATGGTTGTAATTCCTTCTTCCATTCAATAAATTATTTGAACCTTTCTCCCATATGTTTGTATTGTCTTATAATTCTTATATGTGTGAAATGTATCTGATTCCATTCACTTATATTCAATAGATCTTTTTCTTTGATTGATTCTTTGTTTTCTGTTTGTGTTTACAGGTACTTCTCAAGTGTATTAAGTACGGGAAGAAGAGACATGATCGATACAAAGGAGACGAGAGGAAAGTGAAACTACAGGCAGGTCTTCTTATATTCTCATCTTATCTATTGCTTATAGGAAAAGACTAAAATACTTTAAACTATTGTTCTAGATATGGCTACTTATCTAGGGAATTAGTATTTATCCATAGATACCAAATTCTCCAAAACAAATTGGTGGCTCCACTAGGGAAGATCATCCTTCCTAGTAACTTATCCACCTCCTAGGATACTCTTGTAGACCCTACTTGTGTTAATTGATTGTATTTCAACCCTTTTTCATTTAATTTTGGTCTAAAATTGAGTTTAGATGACTCTTGAGTTGCCTCTCAGGAATCAGCGTAGGCTTGGTCAAGGGAGTGCTCTGCAGAGCACCTTTGAGCAAGAGACTATGCTCTACAGCGCAATTAGGTCATCTTTGACCTATGCTGATCCACCTTAGGAAAAATTTTCACCTTTCAATTGAGTTTTTAACCAAATTTCCTATGTCTGATTGCTTGTTGATTGATCAATGGATGTCATGTCTCAGAAAACAAGTTTGTATCTCCTTGTCTAGCCCTACTTTGACTTTATTGATTAATGTTTCTTTAATGTTTTCTTTGTCATTATGGGTCTATAGTCAAAGTTAGAATATAATTAATTAATCTTTGTTCAAAAGAAAGTGTCATAAATTCTTCTTTTCCTTCGAAACAAAACTGACGTAAAAGTCTTCATTCTTATTAAAGATTGATTGATTGTATGTGCATAGTTTCCTTTTTGTTCATCATAACATTAAGGGATTCGAAAAGAAAAAACTTGCATCATTCATATTGTAGTTTGTGAATGCTTGAAAGTAATAGCTAGGGAAATTGCATTAGATGTGCTTTTTGCTCTTTGTCAAAGATCTGATTGCTCTATCCTTACTAGCTAAGGTTTTCATTGTTCAATTGAATGAGAAGAATGATTATCATATTAGTTGCATTTTAGGAATTGCAAATATACATCACGTGGTGAACCTTGAAAGGAAAATTCTAAAGAATATCAACTTAAAATTTATCTGAATTTACCTAATGGGGCATTGTCACCTAACAGAAAACATTTAGTGGTTCTAGGCTATAGACATGTTCCGACATCGTAAAACAAAGCAGTTGTTGTGAACTTGTATGCAATACATCTTGAGTGTGATACCACATTCCATGTACGTGAGTATATCGTAGCTCGTCCACATACCTTTGGGTCTATAGCGGTGTTATAGTACGTAAAGTATATGGGAATGTTATCACTGTGTGGTTTTTCATTAGACCACACTTATACGGATTGGCCCTCCACATACCTTCGGGTATATATGGGAGGACAACACTAGGTTTATATCTATCCTTAGGTAACTAAGTTGACTGCCTTGTATATTGTGATACACCAAACACAGCATTCGAGGAGATTGCCTGCCCATACTTCTCAATTCGCCGGGAGGTATTCTGCAGTTCACAGTTGCTTGGTAAACCTTTTGCCTAGATTATCCCTCTTTTGTTTTGTTATGTTACTATGATTAAAATAAAAGTAATTGACCGCAGATAACATCCTCCATGCTCACTCCTTATTTGATCTTAGGTTGAAACATATGGCGACAAATCCAAAGTCAACCGATCAAGGAATTCCTTTTGATGGGCATCCTAGTCCTTTTACTCCTTTCGAAAATATTGGTGCTCCTTATATGGCTACATTATCACTACCAAGATTTACCATTGGCTTACCAGTATCGTTTTTTTCAGCCTCCTTGTTTCAAAATATCGTGATTTCTCCATAATCGAGTACACCTCCAACTGGACAAAATCAACCTCCAGTTGATCCTAAAGTTAACCCTTTGCCTTCTTCCTCACTCGTTTCTTCCTTCCCTTCTCCCTCTTTGCCTAGTGAAAGTATTGGTACTAGTAACCAGGTGGCCAAGAAGAAGAAAAAAAAGAAGAAGAAGGGGGGCAACTAAGAAACCATTGCTTTGAATGCAAATTCTGATGAGAAACCATCCAATAAGCCTCACAAAGTTCAATATCCATGCAAACTTTGTACGATAGACCATATTCTTTGAAATTTTCCTAATATTCCTCAGATATTAGAAGAATGTTCTTCTCGTTCACATCATCCTGTGTCATCAACTTCTAGAGATCATGCTGGTGACACACCATCAACTAGTGGTAGTAAAGTTCATGGAAAGAAGGGTAAAGTTAAGTGTCCCTATAGGTTATGTGAATGGAATCACCCCATTCACCTTTGTCTCTATCTGGATGAAGCCAAAAATCTGTTGGATAACCATCCTGCTTCTCCGCAGCGACTTCCATCTAGTTACAAGAGACTCTCCCTTAATCCTTCACTAGCTGATGAATTGACTGACCAAAATCAACCGTCGGTCAAACCCACTCTCTCTGAAAGTGAACCTTATGAGTCTATGCCTTACCCAAATCAATAGGTCAAGCAAACAGTTGACCTGATTTCACCTTCAGTTAATTGTACCTTTTCTGTAGACAGTGAGTATGATACCACTCAGGTTCTTTTTGTTTCTTTAGTTTCCAATGAGCTTGGAGGAAACCATCTTGTTCCATAGGGATAGGAGGAAAATCCTCCCGTTCTCAGAACTCAAGGGGTTATTTTTCCCATTTCTATGGTACCCCCTCGAAGTAGTCTAGTCACTTCCTTTGATTGGAATCGACCGGCAGGATGTCATCTTCCTTCTTATGTGCCTTTCTAGATCATAGTACAGGTTTATAATATGATTTTATCTGGGACTATTATAAATGAAGGTGCATCTATGAGTATCCTTTCCTCTACTACTTGGAAAGCACTTGGTTTGTCACCACTTCTTCCTGTTACCCAGAATCTGTTGGCTTTTAACAGAGGAACCAGCCAACCTTTGGGATCCTTCCTCAATTGCCTATTACTTTGGGAGGAAAAATAATTTATCTGAATGTGATGGTAGTCCCAGGTCCTTTAGATTACAATTTACTTCTTGGGCGTGACTATGTTTATGACATGGGAGCTATTGTTTCAACACTCTTTCGAGTGATTTGTCTCCCACATGAAGGTAAAATTGTCACCATTGACCAGCTTTCATTTCTTGGTCCAAATATGGCTTCTAGTCAACCATCTTCCCTAAATGGTCCTTTTGTACCAATGGTATCATCCCTGCAATGGGTTAATTATGTGGAAACCTGTTCCATGCCTACATCAACTAATGATCAATTCAGTTATGTTGTACATTATGTAGTGAGGGCATTGGAACCAGATCTCAATTTCCTTGATACGAATCCTTTCCAGAGCATTGTTCTCCCATTAGATGAGAACCTCTTGGAAGTCATGACCTCCTATCATGGGTCGTGATCAAGGAATATGAGGATAGTTCATGGTCTTGTGTCAACCTCATTAAAAAATGAAACAAAGGGCATGAGGAAAGTTCCTTTTCTTGTGTCAACCTCGTTAAAAAATGAAACGCGGAATATGAGGATAGCTCCTTGTCTTGTGTCAACCTCATTAAAAAATGAAACCAAGAATATGAGGATAGTTCCTTGTTTTTTGTCAACCTCGTTAAAAAATGAAACCAAGGATATGAGGATAGTTCTTTTACTGTGTCAACCTTGTAAAAAAATAAAACAGGTCCTAAGCAGAGTTCCTTGTCTTGTGTTAAGCTCATTAAAAAATGAAACAAGGTCCCCTGGAGCAAAGTTCCAAGTCGATTCTTTCACTTGATCTCGTAAGTGAACCTTCATTCCATCTACCTCATAGTCATGAGTAGTCTACTTAGGTGAATGTAATGAAGCTTGGGGGGCATGCACCTAGTGGTAAAGTTTAATTTCCCTGTAGGCTATGTGAAGGGAATCACCCATTCACCTTTGTCCCTATCTGGATGAAGCCAAAAAGGTGTTGGATAACTGTCCTGCTTCACCGCAACAACTTCCATCTGGTTACAGGAGACTCTCCCTTTCATCATGCTGGGGGCATGTAAACCAATC
>APFE030895538.1:46086-61832 GCA_000404065.3 Pinus taeda
ACCTCGTCAAAAAATGAAACAGGTCCTGAGTAGAGTTCATTTTCTTGTGTTAAGCTCATTAAAAAATGAAACAAGGTCACCTGAAGCAAAGTTCCAAGTTGAGTCTTTGATTAGATCTCGTAAAATGCCAGTTGAGTCTTTCACTTGATCTCGTAAGTGAACCTTCATTCCATCTACCTCATAGTCGTGAGTAGTCTACTTAGGTGAATGTAATGAAGCTTGGGGGGCATGCACCTAGTGGTAAAGTTTAATTTTCCTGTAGGTTATGTGAAGGGAATCACCCATTCACCTTTGTCCCTATCTGGATGAAGCCAAAAAGGTGTTGGATAAATCTCTTGCTTCACCGCAACAACTTCCATCTGGTTACAAGAGACTCTACGTTTCATCATGTTGGGGGCATGTAAACCAATCTCAAGCATAGTTCTTCATTTCAAGCTTGTGTAAACATGAAACTGAATCCAAGCATAGTTCCCTATGGTTCAAGCTTGTGTAAAAATGAACCCATCTCCATTATAACCCTCGTGATTGCCATTCTATTAGCCTTTTCTATCAAATGAGCCTTGGTTGTTTTCATCCCATCGCCACCATCCCTTCAGCCGATCATACACTTTCACTTAGTTGTTTTACCCTTTTTTTAGGAACAGTTGTAATGAGTGGTTTTATTAGCCAGCCTCTTCACATAAATCAACATGTTTTGAGAAGTTCCAACATCATCAGAACCAGTTGCTATCCTAGACACCACTCATTCCTCAAAGTGGAGTCTTCTTTAATCTCTGTTCAGACTCTCGGAATATGAAAATATTGTCGAGCACTTGTCCTTCTCAGCTCGTTAACGGATCAGAAATGAGATCTACTCAGTATAAGTTTAACCCTTTTTCAGGCTGAGTTAGATTAACTATGAAAATGGAATACATTGACCGAACATGGTCAATAGGTTCTCTCTCGTATTGTTTCATGATTTTTCGGGCTTGAGAGACAAATCAATGAAAAAGAACTTGTGGAGTTTTCTTTTTGTCCCTCTTCAAACTCTTTAAACATGAAAAGCACTGATTTATCTTTGTCGTTAAACTTGTTAAAACATCAAATAGCGACAAACTTGTCCATCTAGACAAGACCGAGTTTCACCTTCGATAGACTCGTTAAAACATTACATAGCGATGGATCCACCCAAAGGGTGGAATTATACAACAAGCATATGTTATCCTCCTCAAGCTTGATTAAAAATAAAGAGGTATTGGTCAGCAATGATTGGGGAAATGGGAAAAAGGGGTGAGCCACTTTATGATAGCAGGTAGCTCTTGAACATGACACTTTCACTTCATCTCCGTGACTATTTGGGTTGGGTTATCTGCTTGACGGTTATCATAACTATGGTCTATCACACCATCCATTACTTTGGTTTTGGGTCAATGCTACCAATTCATTTAGACTATTTGGGTTGTGTTATCTGCTTGATGGTTATCATACCTATGGTCTATCACACCATCCATTACTTTGGTTTTGGGTCAATGCTACCAATTCATTCAGTGTCGCCGACATGTTCAAGAGAATTCATTCAGTCAAAATCCATCCTTTACAATACCATAAACCTTCATTTTCATGACCGTCATTCCTAAACCTTGTGTCGTCAGTCAAATTCCATCTCCAAAATCGTTACACTTGTTTCGTGTTGTTGATTTGGGGTACATCAAAGCCCTCCTGCGACGAGTCACTTCTTGTCGACATTAGCTCATTATCCAAGAAGTTGACATAGAAACACCCTTCCAGTATCTTAAGGCTTGCATATTTCTCACTTCTGATGATAGGTTGACATCACTGGCCTTTGGCCGAAAGACTTTGTATGGTGTTTGACATCAAATCATCCATTCACACCATGCAGAATGTAATGTTGTACCTTGAGGATCATTATCATTATCGGTGAGTTCTCTCGCGTCTGTTAATAGCTTACATCATTGGCTAGTAATCAGATGGTGTCTTCCCATGTTTGACTTCAGACCATATATTCACATGGTTAGACTCGTACTTGAACGAACGATTGAATGAGATAGAATACCCTAGATCTAGTTTCATCCATCCAGGTTGTGATTTCAGGAGTACTAAATCATATGTACAATGTCTTTACATTGTTGGTCTATATCTGTAGACCACTATTTATGTAGATGTAATGAAAGTTTATAAGCTGAACATGGGTATGCCTTCCCTTAGCAATTCAGGTAAAAATCAAAATATCATGATATATGTATTGTAATTGATGTAGATCAACTTCCACTTCAATACCTCCTCATCACATCATAAAGCATTTCATTCGACATTGGCATTTTTTCAACTTCATGCTCTAGGGGGCAGTTGTTACAGATCCATTTGGGCACATTAATCCCAACATCCAGATCAGTGTTTAGGGCTCATTGAACCCTAATTCCAGTTGCTACATGCCCTAAACATGTCACCCCTTTGAATGCATGCTTCCCAGACAGTTTCATGATTTGAAGACATCCAAAAATGGCCTCTAGAGGAACTAGCACAGCTACGCACATGTAAGGGTGTGTTGCAAAGTAGTTAAGTCCATGCCAGGGTCCTCTGCAGAGCACTTAGGCTTCCTTTCACCTACGCTGGGTGAGTTTGAGCAAAACTCATAGGGTTTGGAGAATATTCTTATCTTTTGGAGTCATCTAGAAGGTTCCCTCACTTATCAACTCCAGTGAGCTCGAAAATAGATGAGGAATGAGTTAAGATGCCTCTTATCCTCTCATCCCCTCCTCCATTGAACTAATTCTAAGAATGGAAGGCCATTTAATACCACCATTTATGACAAAACCGACTTCATCTCCCTATAAATTGACCACTCATCTAAGTGATCAGGGGCTGGATTATGTTGAATTGTAAGGAGATAATGTTGTTATGAGAATTGGCTTTGAAGCAAGTATTGTAATGCTACAATTTTGTCATGCTTTCGATATGATGTGGATGGGATCCAAGATGGAGGAATGACTTTGAATGAGACACAATGGTTGTAATTCCTTCTTTTATTCAATAAAGTATTTGAACATTTCTCCCAAATGTTTGTATTGTCTTATAATGCTTATATTGTGAAATGTATCTGATTCCATTCACTTATATTCAATATATCTTTTGCTTTGATCGATTCTTTGTTTTATGTTTGTGTTTGCAGGTACTTCTCAAGTGTATTAAGTACGGGAAGGAGCGACAAGATCGATACAAAGGAGATGAGAGGAAAGCTGAACTACAAGTAGGTCTTCTCATATTCTCATCTTATCTATTGTTTATAGGAAAAGACTAAAATACTTTAAATTGTTGTTCTAGATATGGCTACGTATCTAGGGAATTAGTATTTATTTGTAGATACCAAATTCTTCAAAACAAATTGGTGACTTTGGGGAAGATCATCCTTCCTAGTAGCTTATCCACCTCCTAGACACTCTTTTAGACCCTACTTGTGTTCATTGATTGTATTTCAACCCATTTGCATTGAATTTTGGTCAAAATTTGAGGTTAGATGACTCTTGAGTGGCATCTCAGGAATCAGCGTAGGCTTGGTCAGGGACAGTGCTCTGTAGAGCACCCTTGAGTGAGAGACAGTTCTCTATAGCACAGTTAGGCCCTCTTTGACCTGCGTTGATCCACCTTAGGGAAAATTTTCACCTTTGGATTGAGTTTTTTACCAAATTTCCTCTATTTGATTGCTTGTTGATTGATCATTGGATGTCATGTCTCAGAAAACAAGTTTCTATCTCCTTGTCTAGCCCTACGTTGACTTGATTGATTAATGTTTCTTAAATGTTTTCTTTGTCATTATCGGTCTATAGTAAAAGTTAGAATATAATTGATTAATCTTTGCTCGAAAGAAAGTGTCGTAAAGTCTTCTTTTCCTTTGAAATAGAACTATCGTAAAAGTATTCGTTCTTATTAAAGATTGATTGATTGTATGTGCATAGTTTACTTTTTGTTCATCATAACATTAAGGGATTCGAAAAGAAAAAACTTGCATCATTCATATTGTAGTTTGTGAATGCTTGAAATGAATAGCTAGGGAAATTGCATTAGATGTGCTCTTTGCTCTTTATCAAATATCTGATTTCTCTATCCCTACTAGCTAAGGTTTTCATTGTTTAATTGAATGAGAAGAATGCTTATCATATTAGTTTCATTTTAGGAATTGCAAACATACATCATGTGGTGAACCTTGAAAGGCAAATTCTAAATAAGATCAACTTAAAATTTATCTGAATTTTCCTAATGGAGCATTGTCACCTAATGAAAAACATTTGGTGGTTCTATGCTAGAGACGTGTTGTGATGCCTCATTCCACGTACGTGAGTATATCATAGCTCGGCCATGTACCTTCGGGTATATACAGTGGTGTTACAGTACGTAATGTATACGCGAATTCTCTCACTGTGTGGTTTTTCATTAGACAGTGTGTATATGGATTGGTCCTCCACTTACCTTCGGGTATATATGGGAGGAAAACATTAGGTTGTTATCCATCCTTAGGTAACCAAGTTGGACGCCTTGTATACTATGATACACCGAACATAGCATTCGGGGAGATTTCCTGACCGTATTTCTCTGTTCGCTAGGAGGTGTTTTGCAATTCACAGTTGCTTGGTCAAACTTTTGCCTAGATTATCCCTCTTTTGTTTTGTTATGTTACATTGATTAAAATAAAATTAATTGACCATGGATAACATCCTCCACACTCACTCCTTAGTCGATCTTAGGTTGAAACATATGGTGACAAATCCGGAGTCAACCCATCAAGGAATTCCTTTTGATGGGAATCCTAGTCCTTTTCCTCCTTTCAGAAATATTGGTGCTCCTTATATGGCTACATTATCCCTACTAGGATTTACCATTGGCTTACCAATATGGTTTTTTTCAACCTCCTTGGTTCAAAATATCATGATTTCTCCGCAATCAAGTACACCTCCAACTGGACAAAATCAACCTCCAGTTGATCCTAAAGTTGACCCTTTGCCTTCTTCCTCGATTTTTTCTTCCTCCCCTTATCCCTCTTCACCTGGTGAAAGTATTGGTACTAGTAACCAGGTGGCTAAGAAGAAGAAGAAGAAGAAGAAGGGGGGCAACTAAGAAACCATTGCTTTGAATGCAACTTCTGATGAGAAACTGTCTGATAAGCCTCACAAAGTTCGATATCCATACAAACTTTGTATGGGAGACCTTCTTCTTCGAAATTGTCCTGATATTCCTCAAATCTTAGAAGAATGGTCTTCTCGTTCACATCATCTTGTGTCATCAACTTTTGGATATCATGCTAGTGACACGCCATTAACTAGTGGTAGTAAAGTTCATAGAAAGAAGGGTAAAGTTAAGTGTCCCTGTAGGTTATGTGAAGGGAATCGCCCCAGACACTTTTGTCCCTATCTGGATGAAGCCAAAAAAGTGTTGGATAACCATCTTGCTTCTCCACAGTGACTTCCATCTGGTTACAGGAGACTCTCCCTTAATCTTTCACTAGTTGATGAATTGACTAATGGATAACCATCCTGCTTCTCAGCAGCGACTTTCATCTAGTTACAAGATACTATCCCTTAATCCTTCACTAGTTGATGAATTGACAGACCAAAATCAATTTTTGGTCAAACCCACTCTCTCTGAAAGTGAACCCTATGAGTCTATACCTTACCTAAATCGACAGGTCAAGGAAACAATTGACCTGATTTCAGCTTCAGTTAATCATACCTTTTCCGTAGAGAGTGAGTATGATACCACTCAGGTTCTTTTTGTTTCTTCAGATTCCAATGGGCTTGGAGGCAACCCTCCTGTTCCATCAAGACAGGAGGAAAATCCTCCCATTCTCATAAAAACACATAGAGACAAGGATAGGGAGAGAGGGAAGGATGAAGGAAGGATCGGATTAAGAGACATGGGGTAAGGAAGAGAGAGAGAGAGAGAGAGAAGGTATAGGGATATATGAAGAAAGAGAGTGGGTGGGTGGGTGAGACGGAGAGGCTGAGAACGAGAGAGGGAGGGTGAAATAGATTGAGATTGAGGGGGGATATAGAGGGAAGAAGAGAGAGAGAGAGAGATAGATAGAGAGAGAGAGAGAGAGAGAATACGAGGATAGAGAGATATATGGATGAGGGGGGAGAGAGATAGTGAGTGAGAGAGAGAGAGATGAGGGGGATAGAGGGGGAGAGGAGGGAGAGAGTGATGAGGGATTGATTAACTGAGAGAGAGAGAGAGAGAGAGAGAGAGAGAGAGAGAGAGAGAGAGAGAGAGAGAGATGATGGAGAGATAGAGAGGGAGTGTGTGTAATGAGGAATAGAGGGAGAGAGATTGATAAGGGACAGATAGAGAGAAAGAGGGAGTATAAGGTAGTGAGAGAAAAAGCAGAGAGGGAGGGAGGAGAGAGGGGGGGAAAAGGGAGTGAGGGGGAAAGAGGGGAGAGAGAGACAAAGAGTGAGAGTGATATAGGTGCATCTTTGGACATGTAAAAACCTATCATTGGCTTGTAAAAGTTCTTAGAGATTTAAGAAAAGGAGTTGGTTCCCTTAATTAAAATGCAATTTTTTAAATTTATTCATTGGATAGGAATTTAGAAGATTTTTAGGGATAAAATATGTTTATGTTGGGACTTAAGCTTATCATCACTAATAATGGGGGATATAAGAAGTATGTCCTCATATGTGTAAATTAAATATAATGTAATGTGAAAGGAGGTAGTGGAGTGGCATGAATATAAAAAAATGATTTCAATTTCTTTAATAAAGCATGAGCATGTAGCATTCCTTTGTACAGGCTACAATTTTTACTATCACCTCTACATCAAGTAGTGATTTTTAGTTTCACCCTTGTGGTAAGTGATATTAGAGTAGGAAATCTTGTGTGTTTGAGAAATGTGTAGTATAGACCTTTAATTTAGTATTCACATATAATTTGGTTGATGTCTATTTTGTTGTTATGATGTAATCTGAAAATGTGAAGCTACAATTTGAATTCAAAATTAAGTTCAAGTTTATATTTGAAGAGACATATTAATTATTCCTTTAAATTGGTGTTGTAATGTGATTCCTAGCTCATCATATAAGTGAAATCAAGGTCCAAATACCATCTAATATGCTACTTGAAGTGAGATTGGGGAAAAATCCAAACCTGACAATTTGTTAACAAGATATTGGGGCCAAATGAGCAACTAAAACCACTAAAACATTGCTAGCACGTCAACCAACTCAAAGGGAATCAATTGATTCCCCAACCACTCATGGATCGAGCAGAAGATTAAGGAGGAAATAATTAAGCATAACCACTAAGAATATGGAATGGGAAACAAATTCTTCCAATGCCCAATCCACTCTTGAGACACAAATCGCTTCTTCGACCACGCCACGTTATGAATCTTGCATTGGTAGCTATGATATAAGGATAAAATATGATGTGGTTTCAAGTGAAATATGTAGAACAAATGCTAGGAAATATGTTTTGAATAGTTGACTAAATCATACCTTCAATAGTTCAAATCCCATCTCCATTTTCCATTCTCAAAGATGTGTTGCACTTACAGAAAAGAGTAATTCATGACATGGGGGCTAAATTTGGCACAGGTTGTTCCATAAAAAAGGTGAAACTAAAAATGTCTCATAACTACAAGAGATTTAGATGCAATCAAACAAACAAGATCAAAAAACTCTCGCTCAAGAAAAGGCTCAAAAGAAGGTCAGTTGATGTAAGTATAAAAGCATGGAAAGAACTTGTAAAAACATATGAGAAGTTGGATGAACAAAGGAAGCCCGGTGAGGAGAGTACCCAAGTAATTGAATTTTCTCATAAGATTATATCAAATTTCTTTAAAGAAAGTTGTATTTTATTTTATCATAGTTAAATTCAAATAGTATATGTTTCAGGACAAGGCCTCCAAGGCTAGGCTTTCAAAACGAAGTTCCACACATCACGGTGGCCAAAACGGCATACAAGCCTTGATTTCTACCTTTATAAGTATATTTAATATGTGAAATGATAATTTTTTATTTCCTAGAAAAGGTAAGTGATTGCATATTAATTAGTTTAACTATTCCATGTGTCATGTTTTGACAAGAGGACAAATATGGCCATCATCCAACAAACTTCGAAAATGACACATTGCAAGAAAAAAGTGGATCAAATTTGTTATCTTGATGGAGAACGAGGTATCAATAGTTGACTTTCATTAAGTTAGTTGGATATTATTTTATGTAGATGTCTATTTGAATTTCTTGCAACTTAGAGTAGAGGCAACATACCCTTGTTTGCCATATTTAGCCAAGGAAAAATTTTGTACATTCTAATTGTAAAATTGGTTGGAAGATGGTTAGAACATGATAGGATATATGACATCCTCCTAGGTAAATATATCAGTCACGTGTTTCCTACCATATCAATAGAATGTTTCCTATTACTACACAATCTATAAGGGTCCTAAGGAAGGGAAAACCAAAGGTACAACTACTAGAATAAGTGAAAACAATGGGATAATGTCCCAATATCAATTTAGTAAAGGTCCCCTTCTCTTTTCAAAATTTCACCTATATGAGGAATCTGAGGTCTACGCTACCAAAAATGGGGTTTTCCAAGTTGTGCCCTTCCTGAAGCTATAATCCATTAGGGGATATCCCATGGGACTAGGATTGAAGAAAAATCCCCCATTTAGGGTGAGAAAACAAGACTATAGTCAAAACCATTCCTTCTTCCAAGTCACCCAATAATCCATGCCCAAAGTGTCCAAAGAGAAACAAGCATAAGCACCTGATTACACAATTGAAAACATACCTTTAGGATTTGATTTCCCACCTTCAAACACGTGCTCTTGATAGATGGGTGAGGGGAGATACAACTAGCTAAGGGAGTGGAGATCAAATGGCACAATACATCAGTTACACTAGCAGTTGTCAAGGTTTGTTCGCTCTCGGCTAAAGACAAATATGGAAGAAAAAAATCTCCTATCGGGTCACTCACTTTTCATGGGTAACATTGTGCACCATACCTTGTGTTGTCACTCTAGAAACAATTCCTGGCTGAAAGGGAACTAGTTCTTAGGACATCCACAAAACTATTTGAAAATTTTAAAATATTGTAAACATTTATTAAAATGAGCCTAGAGGTGATATATTCCCTTTTGTAATAGAACTTAATTTTGGAGATGAATCTTTATGCCCAAACTGGCCTTATATTAGTAAGACTTTAATTATTTTGCTAGAAAAGAGAAATGATAAGAGGTTAGGGTTTATAACTCGAGACCTTTAATAGAATCCAAATTTAAAACTCTAAGATGAAAGTATGAATGATTTACATTAAGAATGGAAGTGCAGAAGTAGTGGAGAGCCTATTCATATGTCTTTGAATATAACTTACACATATTCGGGAGGAGCTCGCGATGGCGATTTACCCTAGCTGTGGATATGAGTAACTATGGATGGTTTACCTCTGTTACTACAGGCACCGTAACCCACACCAGTTGTTCCCCTCCGCTACATGTTGCCCTCCCATAGTGCCCTTTGTTTGCCTTATCGGTGGTTATGGTTCCCGTTTAAGCTACAGCATGGAAGAGATGGGTTACGAGGTAGTAGGCTACTCATCCGACCCTAACCCCGACCAGCCTATCTTTAGGCACCCTAACCCTACGCCGGCCCTAACCGCTCATTGTTCCCTGGCAAGCACCATCTCGTTTCGCCTCGTCTCCTGTGGTAACCCTTCTCAGGATATCTACATCCACCCTCCTATTTGCAACCCTCTCCATCGATTCCCTAGCATTAGACTACCCCCCGCTCTCTCCTACGACCCTCCACCTTTCGACTGCTTGCTCACCCCCATCTCCACCCTTTGAACCCTTACCCCCTGGTGACCTTATCCACTCGATGAATATTGCCTCTTTCCTTGGTCCAAATCTACCTAAGGTTTCTGTGCAACATCCCCCAGCGTTGGGCTCCCCACTCACAACTGCAGCAGTGGTTTCCTCAGCTCTCCCATCCGAGTGTTTTGGAACCCCAGTCATCAAGGTCTCTCACACAGCACAACAACTACAATAGGAGAACCTGAACCCTACAGATCTTATGTAGGAGCATCCTACAGTGCCCAGATCCAGAAAAATAAATATAAGGTGTGTGAAGGCCCCTGGGAAGGATTTCACCCTCAAATTTGAGGAAGGATTAAACATGGGAGAGGTCGCTAACACAGTAGCGAAGGTTCTGGTCAGTAGGGTACGAGGCCATGCCTACTCTGTAGAAAAACTTAGCCTCTGGGTAAAAGAAATATGGGGCAACATCTTTAAATAACTTCCCAAAGTTCAGACCCTACCCCGAGGTTGGTTCGCACTCCATTTCACATTAGAGGAATACACCAACATGGCGCTCGCCTGATACTGGCACATAGAAATGGCCCCGGTCTTGTTGAAGTGATGGATCCCGCTCTTTGATCCTGAGGGAGATAAAATTGGGGTTGGACCATTATGGGTTAGGCTATCGGGTCTCCCTCTGCGCTGTTGGTCCAAAGATGTTTTTGTCTGTATTGGGAATGCTCTAGGCACATAGTTGGACTATGACAAGTCCTACATTCAATCCAAGAATTGAAAACTTGCTCACATCCTGGTGTACCTTGATACGTGAGAAGGCCTGGAAGAAAAATAACCCTGCAATGGAGGAACTTCACAAGGATTCAAATTCTGGACTATGAGGGTGTCCCCTTCAGGTGCCGTAGATGTCACGATGTAGGACACCTATACAAGGAATGCCCATTAGTGCGAAAGACTCAAGATCCTTCAATGGGTTCTGAAGGTGTGGTGGGCAAGACTACATCATCCATCACTGAGCAGACTCCAATAGCTGCATAGCCCCCGTCTGGCAAGCAACCTCCATCTCACCGGGTACCTGCCAGCGTTCCCCCTCCTCCTTCCTCGTTGATGACTAGATCACAGGATACTGCAAAGGCTGCTCGCACCTCAGGTACTCCTTTTTTTGCACTCTATTATTTCACCATCTTCTGCATGATCTGCATTGCATCTGCACTATGGACCTATTCTAGACCAGGAATGCACACACCCTTCCATCCCTTGCTCCATTACTTCCAACCAGCCGGTTTTCTCAACTACCCCCACATCCTTCCCCCATGACTCCCCTACTGCTCCCTCCTCCCCTATCTTTGTTCCCTCTAATCTGTCCTATCCCTACAACCTTCGACCCCACCCTCACTCATCAAAGCTTTCCCCTACCCACTCTAGATTGGGTCTGACCCCCCTTCTTTCCCTCAAACCCTCTCGTGGTTGTAAATCAAATATTTCCAAATCCATCCTTAAAGCTAGCGTGGAAATGGTCTCTAGGAGACAATCATCTCTCGACCGGGTTCTTATAGCTTTGAACACCCACTCACAGTTTCCCCCATGAAGTGGCTCTCCTTCAATTATAGGGGCATGGCTAGCTCGCCAAAAAAGCTAGCCCTCAAAAGGCTCTTGAATTCAAACTGGTTGATATCATATTCCTCTAAGAAACCTTGGGTGCGGTAGACCATATCTCCCGAACCCTAGCCTCTTTGAAACCTAGTTGGATCTTCCACTCCCTTGATGCAATTGGGCAATCTAGGGGTTTGGCCCTCAGTTATAACCCTCGTACCATTAACCTGAGGACCACCTGGGGAGGTGTTGTGTTGATTGGTATGGACATTTTCTCCACAGAACTTGGGATGGACCTTTGAGTAATCAATGTATAGGGGCCATGCCAAGGTCAAGAGGCCTTCTATAACCGATTACTCAACCTATCTATCACCTCCCTAGACAATCCATCATCAGAGGTGACCTTGATTTCTCCTTAGGGTTTTGAGAATCCTAGGGGAGAAATGCACAAGTGGACCTGCTCACTGAATCTATGGAAGAACTTCTGTATCTACACCATCTGACAGACATCCCTATGATAAAACCACTTCCTACCTAGAGAAATAGGAGAGTGAGTGAGGCGGATTGAGCTAGGAGATTACACAGATTTCTGATCAAGGATTCGCTGCTACAAAATCCATCACCTTACAGATAGTGGGTCATCTTTGGAGGCATTTCAGACCACTCTCCCATCTATATGGAAATTTTTGGTCCTCTAAGAAAACCCAGGGCTTCTTTCAAGTTCAATTCTACCTGGCTTAAGGACCCGACCTACCTCAAACTGATCATGGATTTCTGGTAGGCCAACCCGCCATCTAGGGGTCAATCCCTAGTAGAAGGATTCTTCTACAATCTCTCTATGCTCAAACGAATCTCCATCCAATGGGCAAAGGAAAAAGCATTGAGGGATGACAATAACCTTGCTACAGTTGAGTCATCTCTGACCACCCTCCTGGATGACCAGAACATGGGATTCATATCTGCTGAAGCTAAATCCCATCTAATTGATCTGGAAAATCAGAGATCCAAAATTCTGAAGGAGAGGGAAGAATCTTGGCGACTCGGAAGTCAAGAAATCTAGCTACAAGCTGGAGATGAGAACACTAAGTTCTTTCAAAACTTTTCTAAGGGAAGGAAATTCTCCAATACTATCTAGAATATGCCCATGGAAGATGGTAGTATGGCATCCACCTTCAGCCAACTCTCACAGCAGGGGAATTCACACTTTTGACACCTCTACAAGGCTCCTCTAGGAGTCAATCTAGCTGAAATTGTTAGAATTGTTGGACACTTCCCCAGATTCGTGGATATGGATACAGTAGAAGAGCTTACAACGCCTGTCACACAAGTAGAATTAGAAGGGACTCTGAAATGGTTCAAAAAAGAATGAAGCCCAGGCCCAGATGGCTGCACTATCGAATTCTATATTTCTTTTTTCGAGCACATTGGTCAAGATCTGCTCAAGGTGGTTGAAGAATGCAGGTCCACCAGATGAATGTATAAGGCCATCAACGCCACTTTTATTTCCCTGATCCCTAAATCCGACTCCCCTGCATCTTTCAATGATTTTTGTCCCATTTCCCTTTGCAACTGTTTATGCAAAATAATTGTCAAGATCCTTGCTAATAGGCTTTGTCCCATCCTATCCCGCCATATCTCCCCTGAGAAATTTTCTTTCCTTCAGAATTGACAAATCCATGAAGCCATTGGCACAGCACAAGAAGCCCTCCACTCTATCAAAATTAAAAAGCTGAAAGGGGTTATCCTTAAAATTGATCTAACAAAGGCCTTTGACAAGGTCAGCTGGCTCTATACCAAAATGATCCTCGTCCACCTAGGCTTCCCCTCTCCCTTCACTCATTAGATCAAGTGTTGCATTACCATGGCATCTTTTAGTCTCCTCCTAAATGGCTTTGCATCACATTTTTTTCATGTTGACTGTGGCCTTAGACAAGGTTGTGCCCTCTCTCAAGACTCGCTTCTTTTGCTTGATTGTAATGGAAGGACTCAGTAGGATCATTGCATCAGCTAAGAGGGATGGTAGTCTACAAGGGTTGAAAATGAGTGATCATTTTTATCTCACCCATCTCTTATTTGTTGATGATGTCCTTATTTTCCTTGACGACAAAATTTAGGACTCATCTACCTTTTTTGACATTCTCTCACACTTTTCCCTTGCCACTGGAATGGAAGATAATCTTTCCAAATCTACTATCACAATCTCCCACACTTTCCCCCAGGAAGCCAGATCTACCCTACAAATTTTCCCCTTCCAACATCATCTTCTGGAGAATGGCCTCAAACACCTGGGGTTCTGGATCAAACCCCACTGTTACAGGATCTCACACTGGATTTGGCTTGTGATCAAAATAAAGAAGCACTTGACAAATTGGAACCATATATTCCTATCTAGAGTCATTCATCTTTTCCTCATAAAATTTGTCTTGGAGGCTACTCCTGTGTACTGGATGTCATTGGCCTAGATCCCTCGAGGAATACTTGCTCGCATTCAGAAGATATGCTACAAATTTCTTTGGAATGGTGAAAAAGAGGGGAAACCTTTTGCTTGGGTAGGCCAGAATCATATAGCCCTCCCAAAGAAATGGGGTGGATGGGTGCTAAAAGGCCTCATTGTATTTGCACAAGCCTTAGCAGTCAAGATGGGATGGATACTACTCACATCACAGAATATTTGGATGACTGTCATTTACCACAAGCACATTTGGCCTGATCAGCTCATGAACTGGATCCATATGCCAACCTAGGCCCACATAGGGATATCAATAGCTTGGAAGGCCATCTTGCATACATTGCCTTCCATCAGATCGGGCCTTGCATGGAGAACCAATGATGGCAACAGGGTCCGTATTGACATGGACCCATGGACCGAAGGGGGAAACATATATCAGCTACCTCCAGACCTCATCCACTATTTGCATCAAAGTCAAATCATGGTGATTGCACAGATTCCTGACATGGAACACAACTCTATATATGAGTAGGATTGGTTAACGACTCATAACCTGGGTATCCCCGATCAATGACAGCAGTCCTAGGATGGATACATCAATGCTCTGAACAAATCTCATGTTCGCATAAAGGAGGGCCCTAATGAGCTCATATGGACCCTGGCAGAGCATGGAAAATACTCTCCTAAAGTTGGCTACCCTTCTCTACTCACTACCTGCAAACCAGATGCTCTATGGGACTGGTGGAAAAAAATCTGGAAGCTTAAAGCACCTTGTTGGGTCCCTATAATACTAGTGATTACCCAATTACTATTGTAGTTGCATCCCTTATTAATATTTCTGTGCCCCTATTGTCCCTATATTGTTATTACTCTGCCCCATAGAATCCCTCTATTGTTATTTTTGTGGCTTTATATTATTATTATTAGGTTGGCTGGGTTATATTGTGACTCCTTACACTCCTATATATAGAAAGGAGGTTTTTTCATTTGTATCATCAAAGAATTGTTCATTTATGTAATGTAAAGGAGGTTTCCCCCTCGAAGATGCTGAATTCTAAGGCGTTGATCTATCTTTTCTATCTTTCTTGAAGCTGGTTTCATAACATTTGGTATCAAAGCTTTGGATTCTAGGGTTTCGCTGCTCCAAATAGGTCATCGTGGAATTTTCGCTATAAATTTTTTTCTGTGATGTTTCAGAAGCTAAAGAAAAAAACCCATTTGATAATACATCCCACTGAAGCTTGTGTCCTAATTTCAGAGCTTTTCATGCTATATTTGTGGAGATACGATCTGAGGAAGTTAGTCTTTTTGTAGACTCCTGAATTACATTCCAAACAGGTGACCTAGGGAAAATCGTCATAACTTTCTCTCTGAGCATGGGATTGAAATTTTGTAAGTAATTAGAGAAAGAGAATGGACTTTAGTTTCTTGTATATATCTTTCAGAGCCAAAGGTTGAAACAGTGACTCGTGGCATGTCGTACAAGTTCTCTCTACTGAACTAGTCTATAATCCGGTCACTGTGGGAGATTTCGCATAACTCTTCCTTGGAGAATGCAATTTGGATCAAACTAGTGGCATTGAAAAGAGGACACAAAGGGCTATTGCAGGTCACAATTCCAGAACTGGATGATTTGAATGTATAGAGATACATCAAAGGCAATATCGAGCTCCTACAAAGTGAAAAAAGGTGTGTAGATTCTTTTAAATTCTTTCTTAAGCTTGGTTTGAAAAATTATTTTGAAGAAATTCAAAGGGCATAGTAGAGAATTATTATCGGTAATTGATGCCCCAAGGATAGAAAATGTAAACACCTAGTAAGGAACTTGAAAGCTCTAGCATGACTCATGAAGAAGAGGAAGAAATGCTACATGATATATCAAAATTACAAGAACAAGTGCAA
>APFE030895538.1:64505-84253 GCA_000404065.3 Pinus taeda
ATTGTGGAATGTGATGCTTCAGGAAATGAATTGGTGCTGTTCTAATGCAAGATGAAAGACCCATTGCTTTTGAAAGTCGTCCAATCAAGGGAAAGTTTTTAAGCAAAGCTATTTATGAGAAGGAAATGTTGGCAATACTCCATCCACTTAAGAAATGGCGACCCTACCTAATGGGAAGACACTTCAAGGTAAAAACGGATCATGATAGCCTTAAATACTTTTTAGAACAAAGATTATCCTCTGAAGAGCAACAAAAGTGGGTCACAAAGAAGTTGGGTTATGACTTTGAAATCATCTACAAAAAAGGGAAGCAAAATGTGGTGGCAGATGCACTCTCAAGAAAGGATGAGGATGTGGAAGCATTGTTGTGCGCCATTTCCATTATCCAACTAGATTGGATAAACGAAGCAAAGGAGGAATGGAAGAAATGACGAAGAAATTGTGGGCACTTATTCGAAAAGTTACAACAATTCCAGTACGTCTGATACATTTAGCTGGCAAAATATTCGTTATGTACAAGTATCGCTTATACCTCTGTAAGAATTCCCAGCTAAAACAAAAGACTCTTATGGAATTGCACACTTCTCCCTTAGGAGGGCACTCAAGATTTTTAGAAACTTACCACAGGGTTAAGAAGATTTTTTTTGGGATGGCCTTAAATCAGATATTCAAAAGTTTGTGGCGGAATGTTTGGTTTGCCAACAAAATAAAGTTGAAACAATTAAGACACCGGGTCTATTGCAACCTTTATCCATTCCAAGCCAACGTTGGGAGGAGGTTTCAATGGATTTTATCACAGGTTTACCCAAGTCTGAGGGAAAGAGTGTCATCATGGTGGTAGTTGACAGACTTACCAAGTATGCACACTTTTGTGCATTATGACATCCATTTAAAGAGAGTACAGTTTCTATGCATTTATGGAAACAATTCAAAAGCTAAGTGGAAACCCAAAGATTATTGTAAGTGACAGAGATCCCATTTTCACTGGAAATTTTTGGACAGAATTATTTCTTGTCTTGGTACTCAGTTAGCTCATAGCTCATCTTATCATCCTCAATCTGATGGGCAAACTGAGATAGTAAACAAATGTTTGGAAGGATATCTTCGTTGCTTGTATCTGATAAACAGACACAATGGGTCAAATGGGTTGCCTCTGGCTGAATGGTGGTATAACACTTCCCTCCATACAACAACAAAAATGACCCCATTTATGGCACTTTATGGATATCAGCCACCATCCATCACATCATATTTAAGAGAAAATTCTAAGGTTCAAGCAGTAGAACATCACATCGAACGTCAACAACAAGTACTCCAAATCTTAAAGGATAACCTCGTGTTGGCACAGAATAGAACGAAACAATAGGTAGACCAACATCGCAGCGAAATAAGTTTTGATGTAGGTGATTGGGTATTCCTACAGATACAACCATATAAGCAAATGTCTCTCAAGCAAGCTAAGAAGGATAATAAATTATCACCAAAGTATTATGGTTTGTACAAGGTGTTGCAAAAGATTGGTATGATGGCATACAAATTGGAGCTTCCTGCAGCTTCTCGATTGCACCCAGTTTTCCATGTTTCATGTTTAAATAAGGTTATAGGTGACAAGCTTCGAGCTCAAACAATATTGCCAGAACTTGAAGAGGAAGGAAAAATTATATTGGAACGAGAAGTAGTCACAGAAACAAGAACTCGACAGCTACAAAATCGATCAATTTCGGAGTATCTTATCAAGTGGAAGAACTTATCCGCTAAAGATTCCACATGGGAGGATGAGAATTTTATACAAAAGCATCCAAAACTCCTCAAGCGTTGAGGACAACACTTTTTTGAAGGAGAGGGGCATGTTGGGTCCCTATAATACTAGTGATTACCCCATTACTATTGTAGTTGTACCCCTTATTAATATTGTTGTGCCCCTATTGTCCCCAAATTGTTATTACTGTGCCCCATAGAATCCCTCTATTGTTATTTTTGTGGCTTTATATTATTATTGTTAGGTCAGCTAGTTTATATTGTGACTCCTTAGATTCCTATAAATAGAAAGGAGGTTTTGTCATTTGTATCATCAAAGAATTTTTCATTTATGTAATGTAAAGGAGGTTGCCCCCTTGAAGAGGCTGAATTCTAAGGCGTTGATCTATCTTTTCTATCTTTCTTGAAATTGGTTTGATAACACACCTCCATGCACTCGGCTCTTTATGTGGAATGTGCTCAACAATAAGACTCCCACGAGAGAAAATCTCATGCAAATATCACTCTATGGGCCGTACTAGTGTTTTCTTTGTAAAAAGGATGAAGGAGCACCTGTTTCTTCACTTCCCAACGACTGCACATTTGTGGCAACAAATAGTACAACTCCTTTCCAAACAGGGCAAGTGGCATGGACCCTCAATTACTAGTGCATGGAATTCCTGGAATGTTGATTCCCATGACTCAAAATCCTTATACCTTCCCCTCCTTCTTAGTTGGTCATTCTAGCTGGCCCACAACAGTATCATTTTCAAAGGAGCTGAGGCACGATGGCCACATATCACAACAAATACCATGGAAGCGTACCATGAAATACCAGAGGATCCCCAATCTACTCCACGGCACTCACACTCCCCTAAATCGATTGATTGAACCTTTCCATGGGTGTATTTCGATGGTGCTTCCCAAGCACAGGGATGTGGGGGAGAATTATCTTAAACCTGGCTAAACAACCTATACAAACTACAGTTAGGATTGGGAGAGGGAACAAACAACTTTGTTGAATTGATCACTCTCAGAGACCTCATGCATTTTGCATTGGCACACTTATGCACAAAATTACAGATCTTCGGGGATTCCAAAATCATTATAAATTAGTTCAACAACATCAATCATTGTCATGCACATTCTCTTAGAAATATATTGGATGAATTTATGATCTACAAAGCACAATTTAACTTTATCTCCTACCAACACATTTACAAGGAACATAACGAGGGTGCCGACAAGATTTCCAAGGAGGTCACAACACTACCCTGAGGCATGTGGATGATCCAAGATCAGAATGGTGCTAAACAATACCAATACTACCATCGACCCTACATCGATAGATCATATCCAAGGGTGGATAGACCCTGAACTTTTTTGGAAACTTTTCGGTTCATACATAGTATCATTTCATGTATATATTTATGTTTTTACTTATCTATGTGATGAACACCCTACGAGGTGAATATGTATAGCTTATTTGGGAATGGCTTCAACCATAACTTATATTTTTTGACAACTATCTAGACTTGGCCATGGGCCAACAGTTGTGCATATGCCATGGGCATCTACTATATGTAATTTTTCAAATTAATGAAAGATTATGATTTTTCCTCGGGAAAAAACTTACAGGTATTCATTGTAACTATTAAAGATACATAAAATAAATTTGTAACTTTCTCAAATAAATTTGCTATGATCATACACGTCTTTCAAAGAAGGAAAATGAATATGAAAAACACATGAGGGAAACAAAAAATACTAAAATGTACCATACATACTAGAATCAACCTTGTGACTTTTATTATTATCTTCAAGGAAGCCAAAATGATTACGAAATTACTCAAAATGCGAAAAATTTGAACCATTTTCTAGTGGCTCTCATGTATTTTAAATATTACATCAAAATCCGTTACAATGGTAATTGTCAATACATCCCATTAATAATTCCTCTGTAACACTTTTGTGGTGGAGGGAGTTTCTTCAATTGAGAAAGCTGCCAAATCAGTCGAAATAAAGGAGGAGGTATAACATTATAGTTTTCCCAACTACATTTGAAAACCTAGTTGATTTGAGGGTCCCTCTATTAATTTAACATGTACCTTCGCTTCTTCTCTTTGAACGTTTGCTCTATTCTGCAATTGTGAGTCTTATATCTCAACATCAATTTTATTAGGTATATTTCTAGTCAAGTTCTTCTCCCTCACTGCGGGTGTTTGAACATCTACTCTTTGTTACATATTGTTGATAGGTCGTGTTTCTTCATTTTCCATTTTCTCAATTTCTCCCTTGCTTTCATGAATATAAGGTACGAAAATTATTTCCCCTCTTTTATTTGAAATTACATGATAAGGGTCATATTTCCACTTCCCTCCTTGATCAAGCCAAAATCCTTCATCATTTCTTCAACTTGTAGGAGGGTTTGTCTGTTATTCACAATGTATGGCCCAACAAGTCTTTCCAACCTAAAAAGTATACCCTTTATGTGCAGGAACAAAATGAACTTGGTCAAAATTTAGACTATGCCTTATAAATTTTAGAGAAAATATCCTCATAGGAGAAAATATTAGCAAATGATATGGTGGTACTTCAACCCCATATAGTCTTATCTCAGTGTAATCTTGAAAAATATACTAGTCCCCCACTTTGGTGTCCTTGTTGAGATGCAGCAACACTTTTGCTTTAGGAAAAATCATTAGAGGTTGTTGATTGTTCAAAATAGTATATACAGTGGTCTTGAATGATAAGTAATAAGAAAATCCCTCATTATTTTTTTTCTTCCTAAATACACTATTCCATTCAATCATAGAGTTTATTTGATTCCTTGAAACCCACATATTTAGATCGAGATGGCCAAACCTATCAGCATGTACATATAAGAACATATCGACAAGGACAGAGGGATAACTAAAATAACCATAAATATGATAGTTTTGAAATTGAAAATTGATAGACTTGGCTAGGTAAGAAGAGATATCCTAAACCATATCAGGTTGCAACATCAAACTCAAAAACCCTAGGGTTTATTCACTTACCATCATAGTATCATCTTCTCCCAAAAGAGACAAAATTATAACTATGACATGTTGTGTAGATTCAGAAAATAAGGTTGTTGGATAATTCACTATAGGTGGAGGAATTTGGGATTTTGGTGGAAAAATGAGGTTAAACAGACCTTCCTTATGTTATCACTCAGAAGTCTTCCCTAGAAGTTATAAAAGAAGAAATAATCTGAGGTAACCACAAACCTAATATTTTCGACTTGGGTTCTAGCCAACCTAAGTCTAGAGAGGGCTCTCTCTTTATAATTTAACTTTGTTTTGAGTAGGATTTCAGGCTAGTTCTTAGTGTTCATGATGTTTTGGTTTTGATTGGGTGGTGGGCTTAAGAAAACAGATTGGAAGAACAAGTATTCAGGCCATTGGGCTATGGAGTCAATCAAACAGTGGCTTAACAGGATCAGATAAATTACTAAAGGAGGAGTTCACAGGGCAGGCTAGCACAGCAAAAATAAAATCTGCAGGTTCAAATGGATGAGGTATTCCTAACCAGGGTAAAAGGGCAATGAAGAATCCTTAGACTGGAATCAAGATGAAGAACAAAAGGAGATCAGTAGCAAAGGAAAATTAAGAATCCTTTACTATGGACCTAAGGGGGGAACTACCGAAGTAAGGAAGCAATTAAGAATTCCCAAACCAATATAGTTTAGTAGAAAAAAATGAGAAAGTAAACATTCAAGACAGAGAGCATTAAAGCTAATTCTGAAATATCATTCCTTGTTTACTATTCAGATTTCATAGAGAAAACATGTGAATATTTATAACATGATGAGAAAACAATAATTATACATGAAGAGATAATACTTATTTGGTTCCAACTGTGCACAAGAATCTAGTGAAATGTCTTTATCATTTTTTCATGACCAGCAAAACCAGTCCAGTTTTGATTACAATAGCTCCTTAGCTTGATATAAAATGTCTACAGAAATGTATTTTAATCCACACTAATTACTTCAAAATGTGAAGTATTTATAAAAAAATGTTACAAGATATCTCATAACAATATGAGAATTATTCTAGGAAGCCAAAAATATCTTCAAGCATGAAGATAGAGACAGATGGAGAATCGCCTTCTTGTTGTACCTTTTATTGTGATTGTGATGGCTATTGTAATTCAAATTTGGCTCTTTTAGTTGCTTTATAGTTGTGTGCTGGAATCACTTTATGTCTTCAATCTACTGATACTCTTTCCCTGCTACACTTTGACTCTGTTTCATCTATTCTACCTGGCTGCCATATAGATTTACTACAGTAACATTATGGTAAATCTATTAATTTCATCCACCATTCACCTTTGGGTAATTTCATCCTTAGAATTTTTATATATATCTCATTAGCCTCAGTGTACTTGAAAAAATTTGGCTTGTTGATGAACAGGTGCTTTATCTCATGCTCTAGAAAAAGTAGATTTTCCAAATTATCATATAATACCTTTCGCGTGGGCAAAGTTTTTCCCCCTGAAGTACTATCTTGGCTGCTAGCCAACTTGTTTAGTCCTTCAATGTAATCATCCTGGGTCATAAGCTTGTCATGGATCACCATAGGACTGGGGAGTCCTTTCTCCCTTAAAATACCAAACTTTGTCATAAATCTATCAATATCAGCTTGGATGTTTTGGCATCTTTTCTCAAGATTGAGCATAAGGTTCCTTTTGGTGAGGATCTTCTTGATTTCTACGATGGTCCCTATCCTATCTTCTATGCCCAGTTCATCCAACTGATACAAATTCTTGTTGTTCAAAAGTGCTATCAATCGGTTGGCCTCTTCAGGCTTATCTCCCAGCTCTTCTCTTGTTTTATGAATTGCTTTGGTGGCCACTTTCACTAGTTCATTTTTCTCAAAAATTACTTGAATAGATGGCCAAACATCATTAACAAAGTCAATGATGTTGGCCCAGAGCATTTCCTTTATATCTCCTAGTGTTTGTTGCAATGTCATGTACCTTTCAAGGACTTTTATCATTTCTCCCATTCTTTGACTCTTCTGAGCTTCTTCCTTTTGTTGTATTTGTGCAAGTTTGAAATCAGTCTCCAAACGTGACACTTTTTCTCTAAGCTTTTTAAGCTCAGTAGCCTCGATGGTCATTTCCTCCATGGCTTTTACCAATTCAGCTATATTTTCTATGGATGTCCATGTGCTTGTAGATGTGCCTGTGACTGGCATAGTTGTAGCTAGTGGAACTATTGGTGCTAAGGAAGCAGCCAATGTGGAGGGCATTGCTATAGAGACTATAGGAATGACAGTCTGTGGAGTGGTGGCCAACTCACTCTGTCTAGACTGAATCAAGTTATCCAGCTTTTTCTTTGTTTCTTTTAGTTGATCATGCAACTTAAGGACTAAGTCCATAATCTCTTCTTCCTTCCAAGTTTCTAATACTTCAGTTGTTTGTGGATGATGCAGAGGAGGAATTTTAAGCTTCTTCTTCAATGCAGCTATGTCATCATTTTTCCTTTTAATTAGATTTTCTACAACCTTTACATCCTTGGGATCATGCCCCAACTCTATGATTAATTCCTCTAAGGACTTTATCCTGGTATCCTTGGACTGTGAAGAGGCCTTCTCTAACTGGAATTGTAATGATATAATATTCAACGAATTTTGGAGTTGATGTGCTTCAATGGCCTTGCTGGTCAATGTAGAATAAACCATTTCCCCAGTCTATTTGTGTAATTCTATTTGGTTGATAGGATGTATATCCTTTTCCAACACCTCAAAATCTGTCTCCAAGTAATCTGTTATAGACCTGGGCTGTTGTGTGATAGGCTTCATTAAAGCCATTTGAATCTTACCTTCTTTTACATCAAAGGCTGACATTAGCCTTATTTGATTTGTGGGAGCCATTTTAAGGTATTATGCATAACCTTATGCCTTCAATCTTTCATTTCTGGCCTTTATTTCTTTGTATTTCTCTCTAATGTCCTAGTTCTGACTTGTTGGAGCCCTAATGAGGATACTTCCACGCTCTGTTGTCTCTCTAGCATTTGAGCTTATGAAGTGGAAGGTTCTTGTGTACCTCCAGAGTGATTGGTTTTCCTACTTTCTGCTCTTTCTATACCTATGGTTCTAGCTATTTCCTTTGTGAACTCTTGTTCTGGAAAAGGATTTAACCTTTGTCTCTTGCAACAGGTCTACTAGAAGGAGTGGCCTCCTCTCTATCTCTTTTGGGATTCTTCTCCTCATTTAGAGGATTCTATACAATAGGAGGATTACTCATGATGTGTTCTAGCTGAGCCATCTCTTTTGATATGTCTGGTTGCTCTGATTCTTCTTGCTCTTGAGGTCCTTCTTTTGCTAGTTGCTCACTTTGTTCCTGTGTTTTCCTTTGGGATTCGGATTCTCCTGGAACCTGTACAAAGGCATCTTCATCAAGTATTCTTTCTAGATCAATCAACACAATATTGACATCAATTTTTGTTCTATCCCTGTCTATCAGAGTGTTCTCCACCCATTCCAGTTGATTTGCATATTGTTCTATTTCAAGAATTCGGTGGTGGATGTAGGGAGACAATTTGCTTTTTTGTCTTTTGTTACAAATGACATCAAAGGGGTCATATCTCCAAATGAAGCTTTGTTTAAGTTTGAGCCCTTGAAGAATTTCCTCTGCAACTCTTCCAGCTTCTCTACTATTACACACAAAGGGGCCTAGTTGGTCTTTCATTTGGAGTTGTGCCTTCTTCTTGGCCTTCAAAAAATGTACCTCGTCAAAGTTGATTATTTGCCTGTAGTACTCTAGGGCAAATAATCTCATTGGGAGGTATCTTGGAAATTTGTAAGGTGCCAATTCGCAGCCATATATTCTGATTTCAGTGTGATTTTGGTACAAGTACCAATCTCCCACTTTGTACTATTTGGACAGTTGTAGGACCCTTCTGATATCTACACTAATTCTTGGAGGAGGACTTCCTACCAGCATGGTCGCTACCGGATGCACAAATAGATCTATAAAATCTATATAGGTGCATGGAGATTCATATTTGTGGATTAAAGGGGTCCAAAAGACTACTGATCTAGGATTGCTTCTGCTGTCAAGCTTCTGAATAGTGAAGGGAAAATTGCCAGCTTGATGGTATAGAAAGAGATGATACAACACTGATGAGTACTTGAATACTCTCTCATTTTCCAATCGCATGAACTGATCATGCATTTTATCTGAGATGAATTTTGCATAGTCAAACATGATGGCAGGGGGTTTCCCAGGAGTGAAAATGGACATGTTGGCAAGAATAATTTCATCTACATACTCACTAGTAGTATAGCCTAAAACACTGGATATCATTGATATGATGTCTTTGCAAAGCTGAGAAAAATGGGATGACATGTATGGAGGGAGATCCTTTGGTATGTGTTTTTCTTCCAAAATGAAAGTTTGGAATAATTGAGCAATTTTGGAAAGGGGGATTTTAGGGAACCTGTTAAGCAAGTCTCCAATAGAAAGGGGAATAAGATTTTGACCACGTTGCAACTGCAACATCTCATTTATGGATTCAGTGGTGATGGTGAAAAGTATTGTCTGGTCGGGGGACATCACCTCTCTTAAGGTGGGATTGTAGTTCGCATGACAATAGTGAACAATTTCGGGGAAGATATCGACGCTGGGGAATTGGTACTTGGGCAGGTTTGATTCCCAAAGACCTATTTTGTCTGCATCGTTCAAGTACTGGTCTCTCTACCTGCAACATAATTTCAATTGGGATTCTTCAACAGAGATATATTTGATTTGAAAGTCTTTGTCCGCCAATGGGAGATGATCTAAATCCCTGTGGGGAGTAGAAATTAGTAGGACATTCAATGCATCTGGAGCATCCATCCTTGGTTCTTGTGGATTCAAGGATGGGGGCAAAAGGTTTTCGGTCAAATTGGTTCAATTCATAATGGTTCGGAGTTCTTGGGAAATTGTTTTACTGAATTACTTAATAACTTAAAGCAATTAAGTAAAGGTTTGGGAATTAGATAAGGTTTCTCAGTGATTTTGGGTAAATACATGGTTTTGACTCCGAACAGATTGATGGGCGACTATGCATGGTTTGAAAGAAGTGTACGTGACTAAAGGATGGTCTGGAAGTTTAGCAGCTTTAGCAGGTTGGCAGTTGGACATGGATTGACAGTTTCACATACTCTAGTGCTTGCATGGAGGTCTGAGCGGTCTTTTTCATGATAAAACTAAAACCAATGAGTTTTTTTAGTTTTATTTGCAAATTTAACTATTTTGATGGGTACACGAGGAAAGGTACGTTTGGAGTTAAGCAGGGGATGAGATGTTTTGTCGTCTAGGGGGAGGAAATAAGCGAGTTTAGGTCTCACCACTTTTGGGCTGGAGTGGTTTTGTGGGGAGGCCACCCGATGCCACTCATTGGGCGCCACATAGCAGCGGGGTGAAAAGTGAAACCACCCATATTGGGTGGGTAAAGGTCAGCCTTTAGAGGCTACCCGATATGATCATCAACCGTCGGATCAAATAGGACCTGATCATATGGTGGTCAGGACGGGGATTAGTCATGAGGTTTAATGGAGGGGCCTCGCGAAAATTTTAAGAGTGACAGGATTTAATTAATCACAGATTATGGCGGATTAAGGGCATCGGGGTGATTTCATTAGCAGAGGTAAATTATTAATTAACCGCAAATCGGTTAATTAATTCATTTTATTTGGTGGAGGGTTTGGGTTCTTAATTAGTGATTTATCGACTAATTAACCCATTTTCTCGGGAGTTAATATAAATAAAGTTACCAGTTAATATGAATGAAGGTGGAGAATGTTTTAGCGTTGAGTATAAAATGAATTCTTTGCAATTTGTTTTTGTTTTTCACATAGAAAACATAAAAACTTATGCTAAGTGTATATTTGTGGGTTTTTGTAAAAAGGGGTTTTTACATGGGAGGTGATCACTTTTCCAAGGTTTTATCCTTAGGGAAAGGGGTTCATTAGGGGAAAGTAAGTTTAGTTGGGAATATGAGTGAATTTGAAGGGGGGTGAATGCTTATGAGGGGACTTTTAGTACTTAGGAACTATAAGTTATTGGACCGAGGGTCCGGTCCCTCCAAAAGTTAGAGAAATGCTCTAAGCCCCTTTAACTTAAGATTTTAGGTACTTTAATACTTTCCTTGGAAATTAGTTAAGTGACAAATTTAATGAATGAGGGAGGTTAATCAATTGACTTTGTGTACTTTGGTAAATGCTCAATTTTCATCCATACTTAGAAATTTGATGATGAAGGTGAATGATATGATCTTATCTAATCAATCATCACAATTCTGCAACCATTCAACTACTTACCCATCTACTCATCCTCCCATTTTTACTTCTCTTTATTAGGGTGCACTTAAGCTAGCAAACCCTTTATCAAAACTTTTTATTTTCTTTTACAAAAGTAATCTATTTAAGTCTAACCAAGTTATTACATCCAAGGGCTCAGATTAAACAATTGAGCTCCTTTTATTTACTCTACCTATCTACTTATCTGCCAAGATTAAACAGTTTGGTTAGATTTTATTCTCTATCTCTAAGCATAAAATTGAAAATATGAAATAGCCAAGTTTAAACATTTTTACTATCCATGGATTGTGGCAAAGGTAACAAGTTGCACACAATATTTTATTCTACATCAAAGTAAATAGTAGTGGCATTTTGTCTTGCACACTTTCATGGTCTTTTTGTTTTTGGGGTTCATATTCTTTCATTTTTTTGACCTTTTTTTATTCTTTTTGTCCTTTCATTTTTCTTTTAGGACGTACACTCTTTACATTTTTTTTAATTTTTTGATTTTTTAAATATGGAAAAAATTTGCAGAAAGCAAAGGTATGTACATATTATAGATTTGACCTCAGTTATTCAATAATTATGACTCCTATTGGTATAGGAACATAACAACTTATTCTCTTTAGAAAGATATCTATAAGTGAGGTGTAAGGACTCATTTAAAATTCTCTTGGGATTCTCGATTGTAGTACAATTAAAATCTTTGCGTATTATTTATGAAGTGACCTCAAAAATAGTCTCCCTTAAATTAGACATAACAAAATTTCTCTATGGGACAAGGGAAGACACTAAACAACTGACAAATTCAGGGGAATTTTAGGTATGTGGGACAATTACATGATAAAGGTCAAATTGAATGACTCGAAAAAAAATATATGGTTCACTAGAATGGTCAAGAATGTCCTGTCGAATCTCCAAAAGGTCCAAGGAGAAACAAGAATCATATACTTCAACTTCTTTGTCCATAAGGGGTATATGAGCATACGACATAGAGATTGCAGGTTTTTTAGTTAATTTCAAGGTTTTCTCCATGTTTACAATTTGAAATAAATGACAAGGAATAAATGTGAAATTATGAGTCACCTAATAACCACAGACAATGAAGAGCCAAATGTTGATGTGGAATCGACAATGTACACTTTGGACGTTGGTCATTGTAACTCTACAACTAGAGGTCAAATAAAATAACAGGTGGGATGAACTTTTATCTTTTTTATATTGAGTAGGAAAAACAGAAAATCTTAATGATGTAAGGGATACGGAAGGGTGACATGGATATACAATAGATGACATGAAAAGGTGAGGTGGATTGATGACATGTAAGAGTCTATTCACTTACCTGGCTGGCCAAATGGGTACATGATTTGTCACCAACTTCCACTGCATGGTTTTCATAAAAAAACATTAACCACTTCCAAGGGGTCCCATAGTGGTTCGTGAAAACCAGAAGGGACCTATCAAAATGAATCATGGTCATTTATTAGGAGATGGGTTATTTAGCTATTCTTCCTTTTTTATGGGTCTTCATCCCGTAACTTTTAATTATCTTACCCTAATAGAAAGCCTTGATTCCTAGTGATGATTCCAATTAGCGACGATCTGACCCCAAACTTGTGTGTGCTTTAATTTCCAATTTATAAAAGTTTCAGGACCACTTTTATATAGTTTAAGGTTACGCTTTTCAGCCTGAAAGGTTGGGCTTGTATACAAAATATAAATAAACTTTTGAAAAGGGATTGTCATATAAAAAATTCATAGTCCCTACTGTAGAAATTAATGTGTAGATTCTAAACTACTCATTAAATTTTCTAAATCACGGGACTAGAAGCTACTCTATTGATCTCTGGAATTAAATTGACGATCGAGAACACAAATCATTAACATTCATCAAGATTCAATACACATACATAGAGATTTATCTAGGGGAAATAAATTGCTCAAAACCCCTTACTATTTGTATTGCATTTATCCTCTACCTGACTGACCTACCTTGGCCAATCCTTAGCCAAAAGTTTGAGCCTCCTTGTGATGTCCCCATGCATTAGGTTTCCTTTGAGGTGTACATTGTGGCAAGGAAGGACAAGTCAACTTAGGAGGATATAGACAAGATCAACTTCCACTTTTGGTTGTAAACTCTCTCCCTTTCATATTAATACAAAGAGCATATTATTTTCCTAATGTGTTATGTTATGTTTATATTCATATATTTCAATGTTGTTTTGATCATTGAATAGAGTTATTGGATAATGCTACATAGATGTTGTAGATCTTTGGCTTGTGTTGTTGTTTGTGTAGGTTCTAATTATAGCGATCGAAACTATGATTGGAGCCAATAATCTAAGAGGAGACAAGAGCTTGCAACGGATCACGAGCAAGAGAGCAGTGGTCAGGAAGGGAAAGGGAGGAAGAGAGAGAGTGGGGGGTATAGGGAGGGTGAGAGAAAGGGGGCAAGGAGAGAGAGATTTGCGGGGAGTGTGAGAAGGGGAGAGAGAGATAAGACGGGCAGAGGGAGATGGAGAGGAGAGTGGGTGGAGGGATATTCAAGGTGGGAGAGAGTGACAGAAGGAGAGAGGGAGGGAGGTAGGAGGGTAAAGAGGGATGGAGAGAGGGACAAAGGTGGGTTAGACAGTGAGGGAGGGAGGGATGGAGAGAGAGAGGGGGGAATGTGGGAAAAGGGAGATGGGGAGAGAGAAAGAGAGAGAAGTAAGGTGTGGAAGAGAGAGTAGGGGGGAGAGGCAAGGAGGTAGGGAGGGAGAGATGGGGGAGATGGAGGGGCAGAGAGAGACAGGGGGAGAGAGAGTGTGTGTGGAGGGGGAAGTGATGTAGAAGGGAGATATAATGCTAGATATGGAGGGACATAGAGAGAGAGATAGAGGGAGTGGGGGAGAGAGAGAGGGAAAGAGAAAGAGATGGATGTAGAAGGGACACATATAAGGGGGGAGATACATGGGGAGAGATGGGGCAAAGGGGAGTGAGACGGAGGGAGATAAGGAGAGAGAGGGATGTAGGAGAGAGACATACAAGGGGAGGGGGAGAGAAAAATAGATATGTAGGAAGGATACATACATGGAGAGAGAGAGAGAGAGGGAGAGAGAGAGAGAGAGAGAGAGAGTTTTCTAAGGGAGATAATTATATACAAAGATGGAGAGAGAGTGAGAAAAGGAAAGATAAGGATGTTGGAGGGATACATATAGCAGGGTAGAGACAGAGTGTGTGAGAGAGTTATAGAGAGAGAGGGATTTAGGAAGGGGACAACAAGAAGTGAGACACGAGAAGAGGGGTATGGGAGGGAGAGATACAAGGTGGTAAGAGAGAGAGAGGCATTGGGGGGGATAGAGAAAGAGAGAGAGTAGGAGGATGAGGAGGAGGAGGAAATAAGGAAAAGGGGGGAGAGATAGAAAAATGAGTCATGAGTTTAGAGAGAGAGAAAGGAATGGATAGTAAAAGGGGGAGAAATAAGAGGGAAATATGGAGAGAGAGGGGAGGGTTAGATGGAGAGAGGTGGGCTTAATAAAGGAGAAACTAATAGATATAGAAGGGAGACATAAAAACAGAGAGAGACAAGGATAGGGAGAGAGGGAAGGATGAAGATGAGGGATGGGATTGAGGGAGAGACATGGGGTAAGGAGGAGAGAGAGAGAGAGAGAGTAGGTGGGTGGGTGAGATAAAGAGGCATAGAAGGAGAGAGGGAGGGTTAAAGAGATAGATATTGAAGGGGGATAGAGAGGGAAGAATAAAGAGAGGGAATAGCATGATAGAGAGAGACAAGGATGATGGGGGATGTGATGTAGGAAAGTGTTCCCTCTATGGACAGAGGCAACCCCTCTAGCCCTAGAGTGGGTCTAGTCACAAACAATGACAGATCAACAATAGCTTTTCTTAAACAGTCAAAGTTGGAGGCCTACCTTAACCGATGGTTGATGGAGTTCCGTTGCGCTGCTCCAGCTTTCGCTTCCTTCTCCTCAATGAGTGATCAACCTGAAAAAATGCAAAGGAAATACAACAAAGCATGTGACTAGAAAAAAACAATGATATATTTACTCACAAAGTCAAGAAGTCATGAGTTATCAAGTAAATTGCATACAAGACATAGGAAAACATCATTGATTGCATTAAAAATGAAATAAGAGAAAGCTTACAACTGGAGTCTTAACATCGCAAGCCTTCTCAGAGGGATCCAGCCAACATGTTCTTCAAGCATTCACTCTTTGAAGATGGATCTCCCAACATACAAAGTCTCTCTCTCTCTTACTCACAAGTTTTACATCAAATCAAGGGCACTTCACAACCTTCCACAAGCTATCAACACTCTCACACTTATCACACTCACACCAGCTATCTATCAAAAGCACTAACAACACTTCTCAATCCAAGAATTTACCAACTAGCTGACCATAGCAAAGGTGAGTGTTTAAATAGGAGAAGGAGTCTCCATCAAAAGTGGAAGAGAGAGCTTATCCCCAAGGAAGGTAGCACAATTGACAGAACTGCCATACCAGGAAAGGAAGGACAACACAAACTAGGCCAACAACCAGGTCTAGAGTCATCCAGAAGGCCGACTATTGGAACAAATTCTCCCAATCTGGATCATCGCGGGTACATAACTTAGCCTTAGCGCTAAAATCGCTATTGAGCAGTGTAGCCAGTAAGATCATCGCCAAAGAGCACAAGTAGAATCGCGCTGGAGCATGAAATCGGACCATCGCGGGAATCAGATGTACTTCCGCGCTGGAAGCACAGCTGGATTGTTTATGAGCACCCTTCAATGCATATTTTAAGTCCATAGTCACGATGAGGTAGATAACTTAGGAAAAGTGGGTCAGCTGGAAGCATAAGAGAGCATTTGTTTAACATGAGCATGTTTGACTTGGACACATGAAATAGTAGAAGGACTGGGAGTGAAGGCAGTGAAAAATTATTGTGTAATAGATGCCCCCTAAAGTATGAAGCCTGAGAAAGTGGGAGGGGTGAAATGCTTTACAAAACTGACTAAGTTGGAACATCGTTTGGAAGAACCTGCAAGTGCAAGTGCAACTGATATCTCTGATAGTGAAATACATGTAGTCTAGGCATGGATGCAGCCATGCAGAAGACATACGAACTAGTTTGTGGTATGGACGTAGCCATCTAGAAGACATACGAACTAGGTCTATGGTATGGACATATCCATCCAGCTAATAAGACCATGATAATAATAAAGGTATGGTCGCAGCCATCCATCAATGAGTCATGTAATCACGAACCAATCCACGAAGCCCGAACATATGTAATATGAGTTCGGCGTCTTGAACCCAACCAATCATAGTACAAATTCTAACATGCGAATAGAGGTGCTAAATTCGAGCATGGTGGAAAGTCGCTTGATTACCGACCGATGATGTAAATCATTAACAAGCGCAAGAGAAACCACCAATAATGCCAATGGTTCTCAAGGTACTGTCCAGTACAATCCACAAAGTGTGAAGAATGAGCTGAAGTCGAACACTCATGGAATCACACAATCGACAACCAATGATGTAAGTCGATTGTCAAGCACGAAGAACTTGCCATTGAGGCATGCAAGCTCCAAGGTACCAAAAGGGATCTCTAGATCAATCTCTTGGATAATGAGATGATGCAATAGGAGATGATCTGTCACAGGAGGGCCATAATGTTTCCCCATCAACGACACGAGACAAGGAACAAGCGGTAGATGGTGAAGCATAGTATCAGAGGAAAACGAGGGTGTAAACTGCAGAAGGATTATACTTTTGAACATGTAGGCAACACAACTCTAGAGGGTGGTAGCATTGAGGTACCAAAGGATCAGGTGCTGAATGGAGACAACATGAATCAAATGGAATGAGGCTAAATGACAACCCAAACCCACGGAAGGCCAAATGACGATGTATGGATATCCCAAACTGACAAGAAGCAGAACTGTCAATGTTCAAGAGTGACTAGATGCCATAGACAATCAACGATGATTTCCAAACTTTCCCCCACCATTGCTGGCGAGTACCCCAATTATTTTTAAAAACAAGCTTTAAGGGGATAGCATATGCTTGTAATATAATTTTGACCTTCAGTCGAATCCAACCTAGTAATAGTTTAACGAGCCCTAGGGAAGAGAACTTGAATCTCGTAATGGTGACGAGTCCAATGTCATCAGGGTTTAACAAGTCTGGAATAAGTAAAACTCGGAGTCTTTTTCATGTTTAGAGAGTTTGAAAAAGACACAGAAAAGAAAACTCCAAGGGGGGTCTTTTTTCGTAAATTTCTGTCTCTCAAGCCTGAAAAAGTATAAAATGATACTCGAAAGAACCGCTTGACCATTACAATCAAGGAGTACTTTTCGTGATTAGGGATCTCGACTCGAAAAAGTAGAAAAGTGAACGAAACCATTTCGTTTCGTGATCAACAACGAGCCTGAAACGACAAAAGCCTAGTGATCTTTTCATGTTTACACGGTCAAAAAAGAGCTTTAAAGCAGACCGCCTCTCATTTTGTTTAATGAGTCGAAATGGACAACTCGGCTATATTTTCATTTTTCAAGTCGGAAAAGAGCGTTAAAGACGACTTGTCCTAGAGGAACAAGTGGTATAAAGGGTAGCAACTGGTTCCAGCAATGGTGGAACTGCTCAAAACATGTAATGTTCAAGATGATGGCTAATAGAACCACTCATCGCTGCGGTTCCTCAGGAAAGGAAAAACAACCAAGTGAATGGTTCATGTAGACCTTCTCTTCCCTCTTCAACAAAAATTGTGAATGGTTCATGACACTTGAATTGGGTTGTTAATTTCCATGTTCTTTCTTAGAATCCCTCTCTGGTTCATCCCATATCCCATGATCTCCCCTCTGAACTAACGTCTAAGTTGGAACCTCCATCCTCTCCTATTCCTAACTTGTTCACTAGAGTTTCTGTAAGGGACTTCATGTTATGGATGATATCGATGACCTATTCTTCTATCCTTGAGAACCTCTCCTTTGCCACATCTTAAGAGTTATTAATAGATTCAATGACCATGGTTGGGGTTTTTTTGCTTAAACTAATTTTGGATCCCTTCTAATATCCCACAAAATACCCAAATAGAGTTTCTCTGATACCAATATGATTCGTAAATTATCATGGATATTACATTGGAAACTTTATCACAATTAATTTAATAAAATTATACTTAAAATATGAAATCTACACTATGATGGTTATTTTCAATATAATTCTAGACTTATTAAGTTATTGTGTCATGCATATAATATATAAAATGTGGAAAATAGAGAATTTGTAAAAACAAAATTTCTTTTCCACCCTCTCTCTCTTTCACTCTCCCCATACCCCTCTCCCCCTCTCCCTCTGCCTAACCCCTTTGTCTCTCTCCCCTCCTGCCTTCTCTCTCTCTCTCTCTCTCTCTCTCTCTCTCTCTCCATCTACCACTCTCTCCCCTCCACTACCTCTCGCTTTCTCCCTCTCCCCCTTTCCCATTCCCAACCAGAACCCCAATTCCTCCCTTTCCCATCCTCGCTCCCCCTCCCTCCCCCTCAACCTTTCCCTCTCCCCCTCTCTCTCCACATCTCTCTCCCTAATATTTTCTCTCTATCTCCCTCTCCCATTCTCTCTCCCCTGACTCTCTCCCCTCCTCTCTCTCCTCTCTTTCTCTCTTGTGTGTCACCCCTCCCAATCCCCCTCTCACCTCCTCTCCCTCTCTCCCTCTCTCTCCCTCTCTCCCTCACCCTCTCTCTCTCTGTCCCCATCTCCTGCTCTCTCTCCCTATCTCCCTCTCTCTCCCCCTCTCTCTCTCTCTCTCTCTCTCTCTCTCTCTCTCTCTCTCTCTCTCTCTCATGCTCTAAGCCTCCCACTCTTGCCGTCTCTCTCACTCTCTCTCTCCCCCTCTCGCTCTCTCCCTCCCGCTCTCTCCCTATTTTTCTCTCTCTTCCTCCTTCCCCCTACCACGCTCTCTCTCTCTCTCACTCTCTCTCTCTAAAAAACACACACCCACACCCCTCCTAACCTCTCTCTCTCTCTCTCTCTCTCTCTCTCTCTCTCTCTCTCTCTCTCCTCTTCCTCCATCCCACTATATTATCTCTTCCTATCTCCCTTTCTCTCTCGCTCTCTGTCTCACTGCCCCCTCTCACTCCCTCTCTCACTCCATCTCTCTCTCTCTCCCTCTCCTTTTCCTCCATCCCTCCTCTCTCCTACTTTCTCGCTCTCCCTCCTTCTCTCTCTCCCCCTCTCCCTCTCTTGCCATGTCCCCTTGCCCCTCTATGTCCCTCTCCCCTATCCCTCCCCCCTCTCCTCTCCCTTTATCCCACTCTCTCTCTCTCTCTCTCCCCCCCTCCTCCTCTCCTGCTCTCTTCCCCTATGCCTCTACCTCCACCTCCCCCTCTCCCTCTCCCTATCCCTGTGCCTCTCCCTTCCCTTCTCTCTACATCTCCCTCCCCCTCCTCATTCCCCTCTCTCCCCCTCTCATCCTCTCCCTCTCCCTCTCTCTATCTCTCCCCATCTCCCCCCTCTCTCTCCCTCTCCCCCTCTAACTTCCTCTGTCTCTCTCCCATACTATCTCCCTTTCTCTTTCCTTCTTCCTCTCCTCCTCCTCCTCCCCCACTCTCTTCCCCTCTCCCTCGCCTTTCGGTCCCCCACTCTCATTCTCTTTCACTCACTCTCTTCCTCTGCCCCTCTTACTCCCTTTCTCTCCCCTTGCCCCTCCCACTGC